>JALRMM010000385.1:0-33099 GCA_026122155.1 Zymoseptoria crescenta
CGAGAGCGAGAAGGGCGCGATATCGAGAGCGAGAAGGGCGCGATATCGAGAGCGAGAAGGGCGCGATATCGAGAGCGAGAAGGGCGCGATATCGAGAGCAAGAAGAACGTAAGAAGGGTATAGTATCGAGAGTAAAAAAGATATAGAGAAGGGCGTAGAGAAAGTTAAAGGTATAGGAAGAAGAGTAAGAAAATAGACGAAGTAAGACGCGACTATAAAGTAAATAAAAGGACTTAGAGAAAAAAAAAAGGAAAGGTAGAATCCGAAGTTCTCTCGACTCGCTAGGCTCGTACGCGACTTACTAGCCTTACCTACGACTCGCAAAATCGCTAGACTCGCGTTTTGGATTTTCGTAACGTATAGCGATTATTATAAGGCGAAGAAGCGCAACATCGTACTAGCCGCCGTACAAGCCGGTAAGCTAGCTTAGAACGATAAACAAGTATAGGTAGCCTACCGTTTCTACTTCCCTCGGAAGATAAGGGATGCCGCTATAGCTAGTAAAGAACATAATCCATATTATCTTAGCTTTATCGCTATATGCAACGATCTATATATACACTACTATAACCGACTTATCGTACTAGCATAGCTTACGAACTCTAACATCTCTCCGTATGTTACTATAGAAGCTACCGCAAGCTACATTGTTAAGTACGCTAGTAAGGAAGAAGAAAAGAGTGTATCCTTATATTAGATTATGTCGACTATGCGGCCTTAGATTAGCGCCGAGAAACCGCTTATCTCCTTTACTATACGTACTTTAAATTAGCTCGTTAGTAAGCGTAACATCTTAGCGTAAGAGGTCGCCCGTTATAACCTCGGCTTATAATTATAGAAGGGTAGCCGTACTATTATTACTATCGACTGCCGCCCTAAGCATCTCTAGAAGGCTACAATCGAGCTCGAAGAGGGTAATAAGGTCGACGCTAAAGGCGTAGCTAAGCGAGCGCCTAGCCGTACTACGCTTTAGAAATACGAGGAACGCATAGTAAAGTAGTCTAACCGCCTAGAACTCCGCCCTATTACTCTCTTCCAGTTCTATCGGCAATATAATCTCTAGCGTCGTAGCAGCCTAGCCTTAATTACTCGAGAGTAGAACTAACAACTATTAAACTACTACCTACGCTATAAGGTCGATAGCTCTAGAGCGAAGTACGAAGACTACTGCCGTATTAAGATTGTGCTCTATTATCTATAGACTAAGTATCTAGAGTGCTCTATAGAGCATCCCTACTTCTTCGATAAAGACCGCTATTTCGAGACGCCCTACTATAAGTAGTCCGAGGCATACGAGCATTATAAGGCTGGAACATACTACGGCGAGTATATGGATGTTAACGTTAACTACTACGGTAACCTTCCTAAAGGCGACCTAGACGAGTTCGAGCCGCCTAAGCGCCTACCGCTAGAAGGCTAGCTAGCTTACTTTTAAGAAGCACTTAATAGCAACGCAATTCGTAATAAGGATCCGGACAATCTCGGTAATCGCGAGGTTAATCGTACCGTAAACTAGGCATTATGCATCGGCACCTATTAGGAATATCCGGAGATCTATAACAACGCCGAAAGCGACTAGTAGGAGTAGTAGAAGACTAACAATCCAGCTAATTTCGATGTCGCCTCTTAGTCCACCGCTCGAGTAGATAATCTTAATCTTCTATAGCGCTAGATCTTCGATATCGTAATCGACTACTATACGTAAGTCCTTACTAGGACGCAACTACTATTAGAAGCGATCCGTATAAACATCGACGGCTCTACCGGCACTAGTAAGTCCTTCCTTATCGACTTAATCTCCGCTCGGCTCTAGGCTATAGCCCTAGACAATACACCAAATCCTATCTAACGTGCGGCTCCTACTAGATCGGCCGTATATAACATCCGTAGCTCGACGATCCATACCTTCCTTTCTATCCCCGTTAGAGGCAAATTTGCACCCCTCTACGGATAGCCGCTTACGACGTTACAAAATCGATTAAACAGCGTAGTCTATATTATTGTCGATAAGAAGTCTATAGTCTCGCTCAAGTTACTATATTATATCGACAGTCGCCTCCGCTAGGTATGCCCTTAGCGTAAGGACGAGCTATTCGGTAGCTATAGCTTTCTATTGTTCGGTAATTTCTTCTAGCTTATACCGGTTAGTTAGAAGCTGTTGTTTTACACGAAATTAAGGAACGAGGAGGAAGTTAATAGTTAGTAGTCCTATTACTCGATTAGCTAGACCGCCGTTCTATAGTTAATTGTCCGCTAGGCTAGTACTACGTAAGTAGCCTTCCGCGATTGCCTATAGGCCCTCCGCCTTAGACAAGGCTATATCGAACTCTAGTACTAGTAGCTCCTTACGTCCCGTATCTCCTCTATGCTTCTAGACGTAGAAGTAAGGAAGTTTAATTAGGCTACACGGCTTTACTTTATACGTAAGGCCGTCGATAGTATTAACGCTATACGTCTACGAGATATCGGCTATATAGTTCTACCGATTCACGCCCTTTACGATAGTCCTACTTCCGCTAAGACCGATAAGAAGGACGTTTAGAATCTATAGGCTACCCTTAAGGTATTAATCGGCTATAGAGTAATGCTTATCTAGAATCTATAGACCGAGCACGGTATTGTTAATAGTCGTTAAGGCACGCTCTACGCGATTATTTAGCTAATAGGCACCGATGTTACCGAAGTTCGTAATTAGATGCCGTCGGTGTTGCTCGTAGCATTTAATAGCCTTGCCCCCGAGGCGCCTTACCTCTTCTAATATAAAGGAAAGAAGGTGTTACTAGTCTTCCCTCTCCGACAATTGTTCTACTACCTAGGTAAGCTAGGTACGTAGCGCGAGTAATTCCCTATTACGGTATCCTACGCTTTAACTATTTATAAAGCGTAGGGCATGTTACTAGATTAAGCAGTGTTAGATCTTACGTAAACCGAGTTCGCCCCTAGTCTAACCTACGTAGCTATCTCTCGTATACGGACGTTAGAGGGCCTTTTATTCGAGCAGTTATTCGACTTCGCTCGTATTCGAGACCTTAGAGCTAGGGAGATTTCGAAGATACGGAAGGAAGATAAACTCCGCCGAGAGCCGTAGATGCTACTACCTCCACTACCGCGATAGGCGTCCCTTACGTCGATATAGTATCGCTCCGATTAGCTTACGTCCGGCGAGTTTACTTCGGACATATTAACGGGCTTAGGGATTTAGAGGAGCGATGCGTAGAGGTAGGAGCAGTAGTAGCGAGCCGGATAGGACGAGACTTAGGACGGAGATGCTATAGATGTCGACGATAGTAATAGCAGTAGTAATAGCAGTAGTAATAGTAGTAGTAATAGCGAGCTCCCTAGACTTAAGCGTGTCGATAAGGATAAGGGCATAGATGCCTTAGACTAGGAGGATAGAGTTCGTAGATGCATCGTGTAGGGTGTCGGACAGCTTAATAATAGATAGTTAAGACAATTAAGACACCTTTAACTATAAAAAGCTCGCCTTAGATAAAGTCCTGGAGTCCACTATTAAAACGACTACCGTTGCCGTTAAATCGTCGATTGCCGCTATAAAAACCCTTTCCTTATTAGCTTATTAAATACTACTAACAATTGTATAGTTACCTAACTTCTAGCCTTACCGCCGCCGCCGCCGCCCTTCGCCTATACCCCTGCCCTACTTACTACTATTTACTCTATTACCTTTTGCCCTTATAAACCCTAATAACTTTACTACCTCTGTTTACATATCCCGTCGCGTAGCTTAGCTGCTAGTGCGTTGCCTTTAGGAGTGCTCTCCCTATTAGTAGTTTGCTAGCGTTAAGTGCTTTACCTTAAGCAAGTATTACAACATGCTAACAGAACAACTAATAGTTGTGGGTTCGATCCCCTCGTAGGTTTAATCCCTTTATTGTTTGTTTGTTATTTGTTTGTTTGTTCTATTTACGTCCTTTCGGAGTCTAAGACTATGTAGGACGGCCTTGTAAGCAAGGCAGTAGATCTATTTACAATTATATTCTTTTAGTATTCTTCGACCTTAGGGGAAACCCCGTGCCTAAGGCAATGCTAAAGGACTTTAAACAAATGCAAGATAAAGGAAATTAAACGAGTGTTGCTGAATTTTTACGCTAAGCTTTTTGCAGAATTTTTAGCGGATCCTTCCGCTTCGTATACACACGCTGCAAATTCGAAAAGCAGAGTAGAGTGTCGTGCAAAATGCCGTGTAATGCCGTGTAAAATGCTGTATAAAAGTAGCTATCTAACTCGCTATCTTCTCTTGTCCTTAATATACCTTTATAGAATCGTATGCTGCCTTCTAGCGTATATAACTACGTAGGTTAATCGCAGAGTTGTAGGTTCTACCGAGTCCTATCTCTTTAAAGTGCACTTATCCGTAGAGGACCCGAATCTCTAGAGGGAAAGAGGTATAGTTCGGTTCGGATTTCGAGGAGGTGCGCGTATAGGGTAGAGTGGACTACTTCTTCTTCTTCTCGTTCGTAGTGTAGAGGGCTATTCGTTCGAATCGTGCTATTGTTCTATTATAGCTTGTATTTCGAGGGGATTTCGAGAAGGATTTCGGCGGATTCGAGAGGTTTTCGAGGAGGTTTTTAAGGAGGTTTTCGAGGAGGTTTTCGAGGAGGTTTCCGAGAAGGTTTCTTCTAGACTGTCTTAGTTTCCCTTCCGAAGAAGGTACTTACGACGGCCACCGCGTGAAGGTGTAGTCTATTCGGCCGTCTTTAATCCCTTTAATCTCTATACCGTAGTCTTACTATAATCTCTATACCGTAGTCTTACTACTTACAAACTTCTAAGGTATTAACAACTAGGTAGGCCTTTAGGCTTTAACTAAGACTGTTATTATAGGTGCCTAATTCGTTTAGGCTGCAATATTAATTAGACACCCTCGGGTAAATTGTTAACTAAATCCTATCTTAATCCGGTTCGACCGGAAATGCTTAGGTAAAGGTAAAAGGCGCTCTCTATTAAACGATAAATTACTACTATTGCGCTGGTTTATGTTATTCCGGCTACGAGCTCCGATCGGTGTTATCGCTTTTTGCTCTACTACTACTATGTCCGGCTCTTAAAAACTACTAAGTCTAGCTCTTAAAAACTACTAAGTCTAGCTCTTGAAAACCACTAAGTACTACTACTACTACTACTAAGTCCATTTCCTTTTGCTCCGTTACTAAGCCTAGCTCTTGAAATCTACCGGACACTACTACTACTACTACTACTACTAAGTCTCTCAAATCCAAGCTCTTTAAAACGTCCAAGGTAGTCAAATTCGAGAAGGCGTGGCGGTGGCGCCGTGAGAGCGTTGCGCTCTTAAAAGAGTGAAGTGCAGAAGGTGACGTTCAAGATTGAGTT
Organism: Zymoseptoria crescenta; assembly: GCA_026122155.1. Lineage (NCBI taxonomy): Eukaryota > Fungi > Ascomycota > Dothideomycetes > Mycosphaerellales > Mycosphaerellaceae > Zymoseptoria > Zymoseptoria crescenta. The sequence continues at coordinate 5,353 of JALRMM010000385.1, forward strand.
TGGTCACGTGGATGCCGATTAGTCACCGAAATCTAGCTCGCATCGCTTGCTCTTACTCCGGCATCCTGGCGAGGGACCATATTACTTCCTGCGGGAAGGCAGACAAAGAACCGCTTGAACACGTCTCCGTATCCGATCTGCCCCAAGGTCGCTTCGTTAGGCGCGGCGTGCGCTCCGAGTGCGAGGCACAAGGCAAGGCTGATGAATTGATTGATTCATGACGTTCACGGTTAGTAGGGTTGTGTTGGGGTTGGAGTTCTTTGGTTCGATTGGTGTTTATAAAGAGACGGAACTTCAAGAGTACAAGAAGGAGACATATATACCAACAAGGCCCGTTATAGCTCCTCCACGCTTGGAGAACGAAACGACTCTCATTCAGCATCACCGGGACGTTGTCACTGCGAGAACAACAGTCGACCCAGATCTAGGCAACAGCAATATGGTAACATAGCGGCTAAGTGGTACAGATGTTGGCCGTGCGGAAAGGACTGGAAGAAGCCGCTGGAACGCACGCTGGCAAGATCCCGGAGTCCAGAGTCTCATATATGAAAGGTCCAGCATCTGTCCGATGGCGAAAACTATGGAACTTGGTCGAGCTCAAGCTTGATCAGCACCGCTCTGACTCACTTACATTCAACTCTGGGCTGGCGTTGATAGCGTGTGCGGAGCCGCGACCGGCCGGGCCAAGAATACATCCAGTATCAAAGCCGTTGTTGCCGCGCTCTGACATTCATGGTGCGACGCATAAAGCGAAGCCGTATTTCTGCCTCTACCTTGTTCATGGCTATTGCTACTTTGCCATTCGGTCGTGGATAAGATTACCAGCGGTAGTACTGTCATTGCCGAAAGGAGAGCCCACCCCGAGGAACACACTTATCCGAAATAAGGGTATCACACATTCAACAATCGCACAACGCTGATGCCACACGAGAACGTAGAAGAGGATGAACTTTGTGTGGAATGTTGGACTTATGTGAGCAATAACGACTGCGACCCGGATCTTTGTCTGTACAGTCATCGGACCTAGCATATCCAAGCTTCAATCCATTGAATTCTCCTGCCAAATGCGCCTGAAAAAAGTCTCGCCCGAAAAAATGGCGCTGCGACCGCGGTGCTCGCTTTGTCCTTCATGTTCTCACCCGAGAGTTAAGTATTTGGCAAGCTATGTGCCCTCTGCTGTATCGACATTCTCCATCGTCCGTACTATGCGTCATCTCATATCGGACGGTCATTTCTCCTGAACACGGTTCAGTCCTTCGCTTCTTCGCAGATCATCTTCGACAAACACGACACGCGTCCCTGACGCACACTCGCTGCCATATTCTAATGTCGGTGGCAGTAGTGACGCACATCAGATTCCAGGGAGCGCTGCTGTCAAGGCGGTCATGCGGGGCGAGAGTGTAGTCATTCAAGTAGAAGAAAGTCTTTCCAGGCCAGCTCTCGATGACCTCGCGCGAGTGGACAAAGAGAGATAGCTCAGGCTGCTGGTCCAGGCCAAGGAGCTGCAAGTCACCCCTCGTCGTTGCTTCAGACAGAATGCCATCCTGGGAGACGAAGCTGGTGGTCGTTGCTGGAGAGGGTTGCGCAGAAGCTGGGGTAGGTGTTGGATTTGGTGCGTTGTCATCATCAAGGATTGCAGTGTTCGCGAGCGTGACATAGTCGTAATCCTCCAGGTGGCGTGGCCAGGAAGCATCCTCCATCGTGGCGTTCTGCGGTACTCCGTCTCGACCCGCCGCTTGCAAGTTGTCCCACTCCTGTCCGCCGAGTACTCTAGAAAGTCCCCAGATCCATGGATGTGTCCAGGGTCCGTGAAATTTGACGAGGTCGTGGCTTGAGCGGTGTATGGAAGGCCGAAATCGTCACTCGCCGCACCGAAAAGCTCGCCGCCATTTTGTGCGCGCTGAATGTCGTTGAGCACTCTGTCCCGGATGGCTTGGTTTTCAGCGCTACGATGAGCTGCGCAGATCTGATCCCAGTCTGCGTGGCGCTTTACGCCTTTCCTGAGCTTATGCTCGTAGGCTTGTGCTCGAATTGCACTGCTTGTCAAAGTACCTTATACAATGCATCGAAGCTGCGTTTGCGCTCCGGGCTCGATACTCTGAGGTCGTAACAGATTATCAAGGCTGCTTGGCGATCCGAGTCGTCTTCGTATTGCTCATTGGGTACATCTTGTTAAGAAACTGGGAGAATGCTGGCGGAGAGTGGCTCGTCGTCGGATGTCGACTGGGGATAGCGCTGGAGCTGGCTCGATATCATTTAGGATGACTTTGCGCGAAGGCTGACCAGTGTCTCAGATAGAAAGTTGATTAATATAAAGTTGTTGCAGCGGCAAATTGCGGAAGCGCCCGCCCGCCCGCCCGTTAGTTTAAGCAAGTGAATAAATTTGAATGTACTGGGCAGCTATACAGAGCATCGATCGCACAGAGATATAGCTCTCCAGCCTAGACCATATACAGTAGAGATAATGGCTGTATTACAGAAAAAGACAGGCAACGATGGACAGCGAGCTTAAAGAGGGCGAATTTTGTCTGACAATAGAGGCAAACGACGAACGTTGGCCGTAATTTTTCTGTGCCCATCATTCGACCACCTTATGAATGTTATCGATTCACGTTGTTGGTTGCCTCTAGTGCGACACCATGGGATTGCATCGTCTCTTCGGCCTTGCGAGCCCTCGATGCGGCTTACAAAATACAACGAGAGGGAGAGCTCCGCGCCGACATGGGCAGCTTCTTCCCCTCTTCTTGTAGCAGAAGTCCGGACTGCATCGGGTGAAGCAATTAGCTTAGGAAACCTCGTTGACAGATATACGATACGTGAAATTCCCACAGGGCCGGTCGCAGCATTTTCCCCTCGGGGAGCAATTATACATTGTGATACTTCCTTTGCGAAAGCTGGTTTGAATCTTCGTGATGGACAACCAGCCCGTATAAGACCCCGAGCAAATAACCCCCGTACATTTCTACCGTGCTCCCGGACTGCTAGATGCTAAGCATCGTGCGCGTGGGTATAGCTTCCCAGCTGAGGCATTCAACGGATTGTACCCAGGTTCCGCCATGGATGATCGACTAAAGGAGCCCCTGACCTCGGTGCTGGCAAGGATGTAGTGGAAGATTACTAACTGTATACAGAAGCACGAAGAGCGCTGAATGTTACGAAGGACTTCGAGAGATCGTCGCTTCGGACTTGCTCGGTCGACTCTTAACACTAGCCGCATAGTAAACGTACGGGATGCACCGTGGCAGCAGATACGTCCCGCCGATCGTAGTCGGCGTACTTCATAAGGCAACCTTACGTCCAAATCCATGGACCTTCGAGTGGGGTGGATTTTGTAGTAGAATTATCTTACTGCTTCATTTAGCCTCCTCATTTGCAAAGACCACTTTCCTTCCGTTAAGCATTAGCGTTGGAGCTAAGTAAGGATGTTTTCAACTAGTCCACAGTCTCACGAAGCGTTCATCCAACGATAGTCTTCTGCCGATCGGTGAAACCTAGCTGAACAAAGAAATGTTCCACTAATAACCAGCCCGCCATTGAAAGCTTTGACTCTGCGATAGCTTACCGTGACACTGTTCATCGCAGTTCAACGAATCGAGCACTATCTAGCGCTCTGCCTCTCAAAGCTATGGCTTTACTGTGCGCTCATGTGAAGCCACTTCTCTTTGTCCGGCTCTCGCTCGTGGGACATCCGATGCTGTTTGTACTCTCCAGGAGTCCAGGACGCCCTTGTCTATCGAAGTCCGACCGACCTTTCGAAGCAACATGGAAGAGCTGAAATATGTCTTTACCGCTCCCATCTTCTCACAATCGACACACCTGGCTTACGGCATCCGAAGAATTACAAGCTACATCTTCAGGTACCCTCCAACGCACACATCGCATCCGAACTACAGACAATTCCGCGGTATACTCGGATCAGAAACGCGCGAAGAGGATCTCTTCCGGTAGCTCCTACGTGGGCGCCTGCTTCGGGATCGAAGGCATTGCAGGTGCCCAGGTAGACCTCGCCGGCGGTATCCCCGATGGATACATTTGCGAAAGTGCTTTGTTCGTTAAGGATGACTGCACGGTGACTTCCTGACCTCCGCAGCGTTCGACAAATCTGTCTCACCTGAATGCCTGGCGGACTCTCCTCATGCCGTGCTCCCGGCCTTGGTGAGCAAGTACAAAAGTATTCGGGTCATCTGTTACCAGGTGGTCGCAGAATCACAGTGAATGCGAAGTGTATCCTGGGAGCACAGTGCCTTCTGAAGGCTTTCTGAGTGGGACGTGGAGGGAAGAACAATGTTGCCCCCGGGCATGATTTGGGTATCGAGATCGGATACCATACACATCCGCAAGATCCGAGTCACGCTCTCTTGGGCTGTACCTTCTCGGGATCTATCGTTATAGCAAACACAAAAATCAAAGCAACAAATGCGACCACACGCACAAAAGTCTCACACATTTGCAAAAGGGGTGCAGTAGAACAGTACCGTGGTCTAGGTCTGCTTCGGGAGCACTATGTGCACCTCATGTCTGCTTTGATGCGTTCGTATCTACGAAATCGGTATCTAGGAAATCAGTATCTAGGAGGGCAACGAGTCCCTACAGCACCTCGTAGGGCTCCCCGTTCGCATCGATCGAATGCGCGTTACAGTATTACTGTTCCCCACATAATGCCTGCCTGCAGTGTCAGCCATTCACTCGTCCAACAGACCTCTCGGCTAGCGTAAAACTCGAGGCATGTGCTAAGCTTGAACTACCTGATCATAGCACCTCAGTCTTCCGTGCGCTGTCGAGTATGAAGACCATCGAACGCACATGAAAGTCCGGTCGAATCTCCCCACGAGTCCTTGTATCACTAACATATATACATACAACATATCACCACGTTTTCGTCGACCTGGTCTAATGGTATGGTTCACCACACGAAGGTCTCTGGGGTTTATCCCCGTGCGTATCCCTTCCGGTGCGCTTGCGAGGAATCCTAGCGCGTTGTGTCTGGGTGAGATGCGAGTTCGACTCTCGCGTTCGACATTCTTTTTGCCATTTCAGAACGTTAGTAAAACTTGATGACTATCGTCGGCAGGCCGTTCACCTCAAGTTTGTGGGTAAAAGTCGCCACAGGTTCGAACTGATGCCTTCAATCGCGAGACAAAGCCTGGCAACGAGGATCGGGCGGTAGTCTTTGTCCGCAGCCCTTCGTCTTCAGCTGACGATAACAAAGGACCCCAGATAATGTCGAACCCGAAAGCAGCATTGATCATACTCTATCTTCCTTTGTTTATCTTCGCCGAGGATTGCTTTGATGTCCCTCTTAACTCAACCATAGCTCAGCATCAATAGGTGTAACAGACTCAGAGACCATTTGACATCTATATTCATTGCAACACCAAAGTGTCAACATGGGACCCAAGAGAGCGCCAGCGGTTCGAAATCCGCAGAACACATGGACCTTTGAGCATCGCATGGCGGCATACATCTTGTGCTACCCACTCGATCAATATGCTGCCGCAAATCGCAAGCCAATCTTTGACAGATTGTATGGCTGGAACATCAGCAGGAATGCCCTGACGGCACAAGCAAGGGAGGCTCAGAAACCACAAAGGGATCATCCCGATGCTGTCGCACCGAAGCGACATGCCGATTGGGACAGAATCACTCGCATTCCGCTCAGTCGAGCGGATCAAGTCCTCTGGGATAGTATCCTCCAGCGTATAGGTCAAGCCATAGAGGATCTTGGACTGGGCGAACTTGAGCCTCAACCGGCTGCAGCAGTCAACAACCAGATGCAGGCTCCGATCATCGACCAGCCCCAAGCGATGCCAGCTCAGAGCCCAATCGTCCACAACCCGACCATTGTCGACGACTTCGTTCATTCGATCGAAGTCTTCGAAGCCGGTGGAATCTACATTTGGCGTCCCAACATCCCCATGACGCCGTTTCAACGCAGTAAGAACGCAGCGATCAGTACAATCATCCTACCTGAGTGGGTATGGATCGCGGAGAGCGAGAGACGATTGCTACTCATCTGCTACAGAGACACCTGCAACACATGCCGCGGTAGGACTGCCTTGAACTTTTTGACCGAGCAGGAGATGCGGTGGATCGCAACTCGAGATGAGCTTCCACCACAGTTCTGGCAGCGCCATAAGGTTCCGGGTATCTCGACGTTGACTGATGAGGAGGAGGCTGAGATGGACCAGGAGGTCGACGACGAGTATTATATGTAGTTCTCCAATTCGAGCAACGTTGTAGTGGCAAATAGCGAGCTTGATTCTCGCTCCCGCTCTTGATTTCAGTTCTTCTCCGACTATCTTTTGCAGAATGAGCTAACGCGTGGACTTTCTTGCCGAGCTCTGCTATGAAGTCGGCTATTAACGGCTCCACCTTTGCACAATCAATTCTGGAGACTGCCAAGTTCGTCAATCTTGCCGAATGCGGAAGGTGGCAGTTCTTAGCATATCTACTCCAGAGTTTCCTCTTGGCGTCTACTTTCTTCCGACCTTGGCGCATACAATGTACTGGACGAGCTTCCATATCAGTAATGACAAGAGAAGCTAGGCAGCACAACACTCGATCGCGATGCGAACCCGCTCACATGCATACTGCGAGGAGTGGTCCGTATATATTCATGGGCGGCGGCCACCTTGATGGACATCCAATGCCACCCAGCTCGAAACGATGAAGACCCCTCTGTGGAACTGGATTTCCGCTACGGCGTCACTTGCTACTCTCGCAGGCAATGCCCATGCCTCTCCCGGTCGAGGCCTGTCCGAAAGACTTCAATCCTCCATCGAAGAACAAGGTCTGATGCGAAATCTGCGGAAGCTAGACGACATCGCCAAAGCAAATGGTGGCAACCGAGCCTTCGGCTACCCTGGGTTCGATGCTTCCCGAGACTATGTCATGTCGAGAGTGAATAAGGGAGGGAAATTCAAGGCCTGGACTCAGGACTTCCCGGCACTTTTCAACAATGTCGATTCGATCTCCTTCAAGGTTGACGGAGAAGACATCTACGTTTTCGGCTTGACGTACTCTCCTTCGACTTCACCAGAGGGTGTGACGCTGCCACTTGTGCTCGGACCCGAAGGCACAGCTGCATGCGACGTTGCCAGCTACGAAGGCTTGGATGTTGAAGGCAAGATCGTGCTCGTTGAGCGAGGAACCTGCCCGACCGGCGGAACGCTGGCTGGCAAGGTCAGACCTGCGGTGGCTGCGCGTGCTGCGAATGTCATCGTCTACAACAACGTATCGCCAAAAGTCACCGGCGGCACACTCTCCGCTCCTGACCCGATCGCATATCGATCCAGCGGTTTTATTAACCAAGATGACGGCCAAAGGCTCAAGGCCCGACTGGAAGCCGGCGAGGGACTCACCGCATACTTCCAGCAGACACAGACGATTGAAGAGCGTGTCACCCAGAACGTCATCGCCGAGACGAAGGATGGAGATCCGCACAACGTAATCATGCTCGGTGCCCACCTGGATTCTGTCAAAGCTGGTGCTGGCATCAACGATGACGGCTCTGGTTCCTCTTTACTCCTGGAAATCTTCGACGGTCTGCAGAAACTCGGCTTCCGCAACAAGATCCGTTTGGCGTGGTGGGGAGCTGAGGAGAATGGCCTTGTCGGATCCCGCTACTACACCTCGCAGATCAACAACACCCGCGAGGCAGACAATCTCCTGCTGTACCTCAATTTCGATATGGTGTCTCGCGGATACTGGGGAGTGTTCGATGGCGATGGTAGCACCCACGGTCTCGCTGGGGCCCCAGGCTCTGAGGTCATCGAGAAGCTCTTCGTTGACTATCTCGAGAGTCAGGGCAGGACTGTCCGCCCAGCCGTTTTCACGGGTGGTAGCGACTATGCTTCTTTCATGAGCACCCTGAACAAGCCCGTCGGAGGTCTGCACACTGGCACTGGTGTCACTGAGGATGCATGCTATCATCAGGAGTGCGACGATATCGATAACCCAAACCCAGAGCAGCTTACTGTGAATGCAAGGGTGAGTATTTGTGGACTTCATATGAAGATGAGTATAACTGACCTTGAAATTGCAGGCCGCTGCACATGTGCTCGCAACGCTCGCCATGGAAGGCCACAAACTCATCCCCAAGAGTGGCCGCAAAGCCAGTCGTGATATATCCTCCGAACTGTACGAACGAGCCCTGGAGTTCACCAACTCCACCATCGTCGACGATGAGCTCTTCCCCTGGACGGTCATGGAGGGCGAGCGTCATGTGGCCACCTGCGGGCATGACATCTAGTCGTCTTCGGAAAGGTGACGGTGGCATCCATCCGCTGATATATCGTAGCTTGCCGCCACCTAGTTGCGGATAGACATATCCCCAATCCACATGTCAATCTCTCCCGTCTGTTTCGATGCTCATAACGGCCCAGACATCCGTGGCTGATTGGTCATTACAATTATTTGGCATGCGTCAGAAGACTTGTATCGTCTGGCATGAACCGCAGTTGAGCGTTAATTCTCCCGATCTCTTGTGCACAAGTCCAGCAATCCAGATTCCGCTTGGACAATCGTCAGCACCAGGAACACATATGACCCACGTGGAAACGTCCTGACGGAGTGTCGATGTCGACTTGGTGGAGATAGTATCGGATTCGACGCCTCTGCCCAGAACCGAGGCTTGGTGCACCAAGCAACGCCGCATGATCGATACGTCAGCGCTTCATGGAACAACGACAGTCCCTCGCTTCCCTCGCAATTAACAGTGCGATACCGATCAACGCCAGCGCGGATTGGCATTCGCAACATCTTGTGGGAAAGCACAGATGGGGCACCCACACTCTTGGGAGCTTGGATCGACGTCAGCTCCACTGATAGGGGTTGGGATTGCGTCGAAACGGTAAGTGTGACTGCAAAAGAGCGGCATCTCTTTCGCGCATAGTCCTCCCCTGATCTCAGTTAGTCTTACCGAATCGAATCTTCAAGATGCTTAGCGTTCGTTCCTTCGCGGAACCACCCTCCGAGGCCATACCACCTCGAACCTATGAAGACGATAAAGATACCAAGGACTCCGGGAAGGACAACGGATCACCAGTGCGAATCGAGAATGCGCAACTCACGGCCGTCCCGGTCCTTGATCCCGCACCCCAAAAAGCTTTGATGCGAAAGCTAGACAAGCGCTTGATCCCGATGATCATGTGGATGTACTTGATGTCCTTCATGGATCGAGGTGCGTTGAGACGTTCCGCCGTAATTTTGACATCGCTGATATCAACTTGCATTCAACCTCGGAAATGCACGGCTGTACGGCCTGGAAGAAGATCTCGGAATGGTCGGAATGAACCAATACGTGATCTCGGTCTCGGTGCTGTTCATCACCTACTGTGTAGGTGTCCCAAATCGCGAAACTGTCGTCCAATGCTAACCAATAGTAGCTGTTTGAAGCGCCGTCGAATATGGTACTCAAGCAGTTGAGGCCGAGATGGTATCTCACGGCCTTGACCCTCGCATGGGGTCTCGTGGCCACATTGTCCGCTTTTGTCCAGGACTTCGCCGGACTTGTCGCTTACCGTCTACTCCTTGGGCTGTTCGAAGCGTAAGTCGCGGTCTTCTGGAGTGTAATAGTCTGAACGTTTTGCTTATCAGTCAAATTCGCACCGCGGGCTCTTTCCCGGACTTGTTGTATACCTGACCATGTTTTACAACAAGCGCCAGATTGCTCTTCGCACAGCATATCTGTTCGCCACAGCAGCCATCTCGGGCGCAGCAGGAGGTCCCGTTGCATACGCCATCGGCTTTCTGGACAACAACGGTGAGGGAGCAGCAGGATGGCGAGCCTGGCGATGGATGTAAGTCGACGGCCAGATTCTCTCCGACTCTCGTACCTACTGACATGCCACCCAGCTTCCTCATCAACGGCCTCCTCACCGTAGTAAGCGCCTTCGTCGTCCCCTCCGTCCTCTCCGACAAACCCGAAACCACCAAGTTCCTGACCGAGCAAGACCGCCGCAACATGGTCCTCCTGCGCCAAGCCGAAGTAGGTCAAACCCTCTCCGGTCAAGAATTCGCCATGAAAGACGCCAAAGAAGCCTCCCAGGACTAGAAAATGTATGCCATGGCCGTGGGACAATACTGCTCCGATACAATGCTGTACAGTTTCAGAATCTTCTTGCCGACAATCATTAACCAGATCGGAACGTGGAATGTAGCCGAGATTCAGCTTCGATTCCCATCTTTACGCTCCCAGCGGCGTTGTATATCGGCATGGCGATGTGAGTGACAAGCTGCAGATTCGTGGGCCGTTCGTCATCGGGTTCACCTTGATAACCATGGTCGGAAATATTTTGCTCATCACGAACGCCAGTCCTGGAGCGGCGTTGACGAGAACTTTCCTTGTTGGGGCTGGATGCCATCTCGCCGTCGGCATGCCGATGGCGTGGCTCATGTCCAACAATCCTCGATACGCCAAGCGGAGTACGGCCAATGGAATTTAGCTCACGATGGGGAATGCAGCTGGCGTCGCTGCTCCGTTTTTGTTCCCGTCGAGTGACGAGCCAAGTTTCTATACCAGACATGGCGTTTCGTTGGGGTTGCTGTTTCTGAGCACCACGATCTTCACTTGTATGCATCTCTACTGGAAGAAGGAGGAACGCCAACAAGAGAAACGGCAAAGAGGATTGGATGGCGGAGGAATTGAGCAAGGAGGAAGCCAAAGAGCTGGGCGACGAGAATGCGGAGTATCTCTTCACTATTTAGTCTGTCAGTACGGCGTCCTGACGAACCAGGCTTTGACGAGCGATAGATACCATGATTGAGTCGTGCAAGCATCCCGACGTTCTCCTCGAACACCCATTGTTAAGCACACCAGTCCCAGTCTCTGGCAGATGTCTGTTCCAGCCATGAATAGGCGCTTGGCCGAGACACGGCTATAACGAACACCACAACCGAGCAACCAATACCTCCAACCTCATCTCTAAACGCGACCAATTGCCACCTGCATGGATTAGACAAAGATCCACCTGCACACCATAGCGATGTCCGACTTCACCATCCCCTCCCGCGGCATCGTCTCCTACTCCCAACACGACTGGCGACTCCACGACCTCCTCACCCGGGAACCCGACTCCACCGAATTCCTCGTCGAAATGATCGCAACGGGAATCTGCCACACCGACATCTCCGGTTTCGGCGGGATCTATCCTCGAGAGTACGGGCATGAAGGTCTGCCATATCTTCTCGAACATCGCCCCACCACCCCTTCCACCAAACTATCGATCTTCCTCCTCAGCCAACCCACGTTACTGACCTCGATACAGGAGCCGGCCGCATCCTCCGCCTCGGCAGTGCAGATCAAGAGTCGAAATTCGCCCACGGCGACCTGGCGATCCTCTCCGCAGCCGCATGCTTGTCATGTCACTACTGCACAACCGGCCACCCAGCCTAGGGCGTTCATCACTCCGCTCTGACTTCCAAAGCCAACACGCCCACCTTTGCCCTCGCATCCGACCCCTCCAAAATCATCGGCGGGGGTTTCTTCGGACAATCCAGCTTTGCATCCCCTGCGCCGGTAAAAGTGAGTTCCGCAGTCAACGTCACGGAATTGGTCCGGGATGCCACGGAGTTAAAGCTCTACGATCCATTGGGATGTGGAATCATGACAGGCGCGGGCACAATCACGCACGTCGGACGCTGTGGGCCGGATGATGTCGTGGCTGTGATTGGGCTGGGAGGCGTGAGGTTGGCGGGGATTGCTGCGGCGAAGCAGAGAGGTGTCCGGACGATCATTGCGTGTGATGTTGTGGCGAGTCGGATCGAGTTGGCGAAAGGGTTTGGAGCGACCGTCGGGTCGGACACTTCGAAGGAAGGGCTGGGAGGTAAGACGGTTAGTGAGGCGTTGAAGGCGGTGACGAAGGAGGAGTTGGGTTGCACGCATATCCTCGATACGACGCCGAGCGTGGCCGTGCTGGAGCAATGTCTCGAAGCAGTGCGGGATAATGGGACAGTGTTTCGAGTGGGTGTCAAGCCCGTCGGAGCGAGGTTGGAGCTGGACTTATTGCCGCACATGGTTCATGGGAGGAAGCTCGTGGGCGTGATTGAAGGCGATCGAGACCCGGTGGAAGCGTTGCCAGAGTTGTTGCAGTGGTGTAAGGATGGGACTCTGCCTGTCGCGAAGATGGTAACTGAGTTCACGGTTGAGGAGTTCGAGAAGGCGAGGGCAGCGATGAAGGATAGCGTGAAGAGTGTCTTGGTGTGGTAGGAGTTGATGTCACGGTTTGTCGTCCGCCTACAAGTTAACGACATCAACACTCTTGGCTACCGCCTCGAGCATCGGCCACGTCTGCTCGACCCGACGCCGAAGCTCTTCCTCACTGATATCCGAGTTCGCAAATGTCTGCGTATACATCGTTTCCACAACCCTGCAGAAATCGTCAGCATGTCCTCCTCCAATGCGGCGTTGCTGAGCAATCGGTCAACATACCTCCCGAATGGACTCTCCTTCCCATAGCTCTTATCCACATTGTCCCTCGTCTCACAGAGGAATCCCATATACACAACCCTCAGATCCAGCCCATTCTGCTTGCTCTCTTGGAAGATTTCCTTATGACCAGGGATCATCGGATTGCAAAGTTGATTACTCAACGTAGTCAGCAACCAGCAATCAATCACCCGATCCGGGTAGAAAGCCTGCGGATGCAACACCGGGGATATCTCGAATCGGATCTTCAGCGCTATGCGCCAAGCTTGATAGGTTCTGCCTTCGGCGAGATAGAGTATCAAGCGTTGACGGAGGAGATGAGGGACGGGTTGACGGGTCACAGGCCAGAGACCGGAGTTCAGCGTCAACTTCAGTGCATCTTTGATTTCATCCTCGGAAGCAGCGATGTTGCCTTTGTTGGTGTCAAAAGTGATTCCGCTGACCGAGAAAGCCTCCGCTTGGATGGCGGCGACTCTGCGTTGAGCGGTCGGGTCGTTGGCGGGGCTGAAAAACTTAGCGATCTGTGATCCGTGGCGTATTATGAGGTTGTCTGCGACAGAGAGGAAAGGCTCCGCGAGATCCTCTGCGGGTTTGAGGAATTTGTCCTCCGGCCAGACGGCACCCTTCTTACATTTGACGCACTTGCAGCCGAAAAAGTAAGCTTCGCTGAGCTCAGCCTGACGGACCGAGAAAGGGTTCGTGATGTCGACGTATTTCATGGTAATCTCGTCGCCCTTTTTGATTGGCGTCAATGCTCGCAAGAGCTGACGTGGCTGATTGAAGATAGCAGCGGTATTGGGATCGCAGGAATGATTGGCAGAGCAGAGAATGGGATCGAAGCCGATGCCAAGTTTGGTGTCGTCGAGGGGACTGCTGAGCTGGAGGGTATTGCACATGACATTGAAGAAGAGACCTCTGGCGATGGTCTCCGTTTCCATGTCGCCTAGCTTGGGCTCTCCAGCGTACTTCCACGCCCCATAGGCGAGCATCCCAAAGTCCTCGAAGCGTTGAGGAGCTTTCTTGCTGAAGTCGTCCAGTCCCGTAGTCACCGGCTGAAATTGCAGAATGTCGATAAGTCGCACGTCTTTATTCTCCGGATCGGCCTTCAATCTACCCAACAGCTTGATCACCGCCCTCACACCGTGCGGCAGATCCGGTCGTCCGTCCACACTCAGCACCTTGCACTCATACTTGTGCTCCCGCTTCCACGCCTTGCTCTGGCATGTCTTGGAGCAATATCGCACTTTCTTGCATCCCGTGCAGGCTTTCGTCTGAACGAAACCGGCCGGCAACCCCAGCGCGGCGGAGTTCCTGCGGTCTTCTTCTTCGGTGGCGCCGCGTTGGAAACACCAGGCGCAGGTGTCGCAGAGGCGGTTAATGTCCAGCTCGGCGACATATGGCCGGTCGAGCGAGAGGACTATGTCGCCGGGTTCGAAGTCCTTGGTCGCGAAGAGGCCACGACCAGCGCCCGGGATGGCGGATTGTTTTACCTCGACGTTCATGCTCGTCATTGGCGGATTGGGCTAACTGAAGGACATTGATGGCTCTGTTGACATGGTGTGCAAGTTGCGGACTTTTCTGTGCGATGCCACGAGTTCTGCAGGCGAAGATGCTGGCCGGCTTCCAGATCTTTCTCGACTCTCAAGAAATGGGCAGCAACGAATATGCGGAAGTGGAAAGTGAAGCCACCGAACACTGAGCTGGTCGCATCTTTTCTGCGTTTTCTACTATTGGACTGTTTGAGCGGATCTCCAAGCCATATACAACTAGCAGCGTCAAGGCTACATCACTCCCTCGCTTCACGCACTACCCTTTGCCTTCGTCATGGGCCCCCAGTTCTCCCTGGGGTTCATCTGATACCTCACAACCTTCCTCCCGCCCTTCAACCGACTATCCCTCTCGGGATCCCGCCCCAGCGCCTCGTCAAACACAACCTTGAAATTCCTTCCAACCTCACCAGGCACCTTCTTCCTCGGTTCAACATCGACCACGATCTCCGGCGTCTCACCAGGGACTTTCTCCTGTCCTTCCTTCTCCTCCGTTGTCTCCTCCACCTTCTTCGCCTTCTTCATAATCTCCCATCCCGCGGACCCCTCCTTCAGCTTCCCTTCCTTGATGGGACTCTTCTGCCGCACCCACTCCCGCATAACCTCCCAGATGACCGCCCAGCTCGCATTTGTCTTGATACTGCCGGGCTGGCAATGACTCCTCGTGACGTGATATCCGGCATGTCGTAACGCGCCTTTGATCGCTGCGTCGCCGGGTGCGATACAGTGTAGAACTTTGGACAGGGTGGAGACGTTGAAGAAGAAAGGGAAGGAGTCTGTGGTCTCGGCGGGGATCTTGGGAATGATTTCGGAGGATTCGGAGCGGTGCGGGAGTGGATCTTCGTTGACGGACAGCTCGTCCAGTGCTGTACAAAGCATCCCTTCTATACGAGGGGTGGTTTGATATACTTCCGGATCAGCAGTTGACAAATCGGAGAGGATCTTCTCGATGAACGCGGCGTTGTGAATTGGACCGCCCCACATGGGACCGGCGATATGTGTTTTGCTCTTGCAGTGGTCGCACAGGCGGTCGGCGGAGGGTGCTTGAGCAATGGTGTGTTTGAAGTGGAAGGCAGAATTCTTGCTGGTCTGCTTGGTGTTGCGGCCGAGCATGTTCGTCGTCCAAGCACCGCAGCCGTGGTCGCAGCCATAGACCAGCATGGTCTTGCCGGCGAGGAATTTGACATCGGCGGCGGAACGTTGCACGCGAATGAAGACGCGGGCGTAGAAGTCGATGTTGAGAGAGAGGAGAGGTTCAATTGCGAGGCCGTGTCTTGCAGCGGCGGAAGCGATGGAGCCGATGATCAAACGGAGACCACCTTCGTGCATGTGCGGTCCCTTCACTGGCATGCCGCCGTAGAGAGCGTACGTTTTCTCGCAGTAGCCTGTTGATGCCCAGACTCCCGCATCCGTACATGTCACGCAGAGAAGACCACCGTCGTTCAGTGCTTGCAGGGCAGAGTCAATGAAGGGTGCTGCGGAGCCGTAGGGATCCAGATCGATGACATCGTACTTTCTGCTGACGTGCTGAGGTCCGTGTGAGTTTGTTGGAGGATATGCGACCTGGTACATGTGCCCGATGGCGTCGCCCAGGTTGGGGGTGATGGATGAGGAAAGCCCGTTGTGCTCGACATTGAGCTTCATGCTTTTGATCGCATTCGGATTCATGTCGTTGGCAACGATTGATGTGTTTAGCGGAATTTCCTGGGCGTAGCGTAATGCTCGGAGGCCTGTTGCTGAGAGTGCGTCGAGGATTCGGAATTTGGGTCCAGTCGATGTTGCAGATTGTCCGTTCTGTGTAGCCTCTGCTCGTCCGTTCTCCTGTTCTGCATCGTTCTGAGCTTTCTCTCCAGCGTCATCTGTGGTCTCTTCTTGTCCGTTCGTCTGCTGCGCGCTATCCTCCGCAACCTCTTGTCCTTCCACCGTCCCATTCGCGCCTCCAATAGCATCGCCCTCTGCATTGGCCTCCACCGCAGGATCGACTGCAATGCCATCATCAGCCTTCCGTAGCTTCACCCCACCATTCCCCTCACCAGCCTCACCATCCTTCGTGTCTGCAATCTTCCTCTTCTTCGACCTCCTTCGCTCGCCTTTCGCCTTTGACTTCTCGTTCGACACCAGTTTCCTCTTTAGCCAGTCCTCGCCGAAAGCTTTGATCGACAGTACGCTAAGATCGCGGTTGAATTGCTGAATCGGATTGTAGAAGACGCTTTGGGCTTTCGCGGTATCATCTAAGCAGTAGTTAGAAGATGGACAAAGATATATCGCTTCTTTGGTGGTGCTCACCTGCCTTTGCGGCTTTGGCTTGAGGATTGACGTGAATCCGTGTGTTTGGTGGGATGAGGATGTATGCCTGGCCTTCGCGGACCGTGTCGTACGTGTGGCCTTCATGCTCGATCGTTTGGCCTGCTGCCGGCTTGGAGGAGAGAGTTGCCATGGTTCGGATGGAGGATTGTTGGACGTTATGGCAAGTCGTGGTCAAGGTTGTTGTTGTTGGTGAACATTCTCTCCAGCAGCGTCTGACCACCCTGAGCATTGGCTTTTACATGTGAAGATGGACGAGTGAAGTGAAATGCTTGGAGCTCTTTGGTGAGTTGGGAAAATTGTGCTTACCTAATCTAAGGAACAGCCTGAGCTGTCCGACCGTCGCTGTTCCTGACCAGCAGCTTCAATTGTTCAGAACTTGAATGAGACTCGAGCCAGAATTCATCAAATCAGTGCGGACACAATTGATGTAAGTATCTACGACATGGCGGACGACTTGCAGACACGACTCGCGGAGAACGTCAACGCAGTAACCACCGATCCATCAACGCCACTGGACAAGCGAGTCTTTGAAGAAGCCGAACTCGTCCTGGTCGAAACACTCACAGCAGAGCAACGACAATCTCTCACCATCGGACTGTCGACTATACTACCAACGCTCCAACAAGATCCAACACCCGTGGTCGACTTACTCCTTCGCCTAGTCCGAGACCTCAGCTATACCGATGTTCTCCAACTCGGCAGCGTGCCCTTCACGGACGGACTTGTTGCTGGCGAGCACATGATCTCATTCAACCGCTTGATACTCGCTTTGCTGCAGAAGGCCACCCGCAATGCAGCCGACGCAGCTTCTGTCGCCGGAATGCTCGATACGGTCCTCGCATTGGTACGGTTGTGGCTTTCCACAAGTGATACCGGTGTCGCCGGGCAGTGTGGGAAACTGTTGCTCGATCTTCTCAAAGTCGATCAGGAGATTCTTATAGACCCGGACGCTCATGTGCCATCTGGTGGGCAAGGTCTGGTGTGGAAGCGCATCTTCGGCGACCGAGATGTTTATCGTACCCTTTTCGAGGCTTGTTCTCTTACCGGCCCGACTTCACTCAAGCTCAGCAAGAGCCAGCGGACTCTTGCCCAGGCAAGACTGATGGAGTGGATACCTCAAGTTGGAGCGATGGACTGGAGTGCCATCTCCAGAAGTCATCACCCAGATGTGGAGTCCGAGTATTCAATCCAGTCCGGAGGCGGGCTTCTCGACTTTGCGGCAATGCACATGGTCGACATCAAAGACGATGTTCTCCTGCATTTAAGTCTCATCAACTTCTACTCTGACATTCTACGCCACTCTCCGCTCTCTCCTGCAAGCTCAGTTCCTGGTTCACCTGGCCTCGCCCACCTCATCAAGCATGGCCTCCACACTCGGACTGCGGGACTGTACCTTCAGCTTCCTGGCGCCGAGCTTGATCCGGTAGATGCCATGTTTCTGTACGGGCCCGCGGCGAATTACATCGCCACCTATGCCGAACAATTCCCTCAGCACTTCCTCGCCAGCGGGATGCTTCCGCAGGTCCTCACCAGGCTCAGCACTTCTTTCGACTTGTCACCCGGCAAATGGGCCCATGCAGAATCCCCCAAGCACGATCTTCATCTCATCGCAAGCCTACCACGGCGTGCGTTGGCTTCATCCACGCCTACGAGCTTCCCCGCAAGTCCACTCTCACTCTTACCCACCAAGGCAACGAATCCAGACGTCTTGAACACCCTCGCGACCATCTTTCACGGCCCACCAAAGCCAGAGATTACATTCGGCAGTGCATCTGGCGCCGCATCTGATAATACTGCCCACGAGGGAGAAGCAACTTACGCTCGATCTCTCTATTACAACTACCTCGCCCACAATCCACGTATGTGGGCCGACATAACCACCCACGCTGACACCGTCGCCCTAAAAGACCTCGCCCTCGCCGCCCTACATCTCACGACATCGGTCATCACTTCCGCCTGGTCTGACTCTCGCTCGGACATCGCTCTACCCACCGCGATTGCCACCCCATCATCCGGCCATGTCGCCATCCTCTCTCCACCAGCACTGGAATATGTCCTGCCCTACCTGCTCAAACCCGCTCAATCATTCTCAAATCTCGTCGGGGGTAGAGGCGACGCGGAGAGTGCGGCGTACCAAATTGCGGCTGCGAAGTTCGATGCTGTCATGTTGTTTGCGAGGAAGCTGAAGGAGCAAGTTGATGCGCAACCCGGAGAGGGATACGAGGAGATCTTGGCGACCGTGAGTAAACGACTGCAGGAGGGTCCGTTGAGTCGCGAGGCCGAGGTTGGTGGAAGGATTGCCACCATGGAGTTGTGATGAGCCAATTGAGCGCAATCGTACGAAGCAAGACGGAGAACAGTACTTGAAGAACTCCAGCAGCAGGTGGGATGCTCAGGCCCGTTCAAACTCACCATGAAATTCGCCATCAAAATTTGATAAGCAGCTCCCATCGGCCGGCTCCGCTCGACGGACGACAGCACTACCAAACGTGGTCGCCAAGACCGCCCGATAGCGGTCGTTTGACCTCAAACGGAACTCGGTAGACCTTTCGATTGTGTTCAGATGCATCCTCCTACATCCTCGCATGTGTCTCCTTCCCTTTACGTAGTGACATATTTGTTCGGTGGTTGCACAACTATTGAGAATGGCCGATCAACTAGAAAAGACGCTCTATGTCGGCGCATTCTTACATTGTGCATCGCTGGCGGAGCTGGATTACTGCCCGTTTGGACTGATCGGAGTGGATCCAAGCGGAAAGATTGCATTCATATCACGGGACGTCGATGTCGAGCAACTACCGATACCGTCAGGCTGGGAATCCGCCAAAATCATCACTCTCTCGGGCGAAGGCTTCTTCTTCCCTGGCTTCATCGACACACACATTCACGCCTCACAATACCCCAATGCCGGCGTCTTCGGGAAGTCCACTCTCCTTGACTGGCTGGATACGTACACGTTCCCTCTCGAATCCAGCTTCACAGACCTCAAAGTCGCCGCCAGAATCTACAACCGCGTCGTAGCCCGCACGCTCAGCCACGGAACCACGACCGCCGCATACTACGCAACCATCCACGTACCAGCAACAAACCTCCTCGCCGACATCTGTCTCTCACGCGGTCAAAGAGCCTTCGTCGGCCGCGTATGTATGGACTCCGCGCTCAGCCCCGAATTCTACCGCGACGCATCCCCCGGAGACACTCTCTCCTCGACAGAAGCCTGCATCTCACACATCCGTTCCATCGACCCTTCCTTCTCCCTCATCAGCCCCATCATAACTCCTCGTTTCGCACCCTCATGTTCCGTGCAGAGCATGACATCCCTCGGGCAACTGCACAAATCCACCGGCATCCCCGTACAAACGCACATCTCCGAGAACCTCGACGAATGCGCCCTCGTCGCCTCCATGTTCCCGGATCACACCTCCTACGCCGACGTCTACGACGCAACAGGACTCTTGACCTCCAAAACCGTCCTCGCACACGCCATCCACCTCTCCCCCGCAGAACGCACCCTCATTCGCCAACGAGACGCCAAGATATCCCACTGTCCCGCTTCCAATACGGCTCTCACATCCGGCACCGCCAAAGTCCGCGATCTACTGAATGAAGGTCTCACCGTCGGACTCGGAACGGACGTCTCCGGCGGCTGTACACCGTCTCTCCTCAACCAAGCTCGCGAAGCAATCTACGTTTCTCGACATGTGGCCATGGCACCAGGACAGATCGAAGCGAAACTCAGCGTTGCGGAGGCGCTCTACCTGGCTACTCGAGGCGGCGCGAAAGTCGTCGGATTGGAAGATCGCATCGGTGGATTTGAAGTGGGCAAGGAGTGGGACGCGCAGATGGTGCGGTTCGCGAGGGTCGGTGAGGAAGCGGGGTTGGGGGAGGAGAGCGAGGGGTTGGTGGAGATTTTCGGGAACGAGAGTTGGGAGGATAAAGTGGCGAAGTGGGTGTATACGGGGGACGATCGGAATACGGTGGCCGTGTGGTGTAGAGGTCGGTTGGTGCACAAGAGGGAGGGGTGGGAGGGTTGAGAAACGTCACCATTGGGAGGAGCAATCGTTCGCTGCTGCTGTCGATCGAATCTTATGCGCATGGATTGAAGATGAAGAAAATGGCTTATCGCATGTGATCGAACTCGGCACTTGAGCAGGTTTGACGATGGTGAGAGTTCGAGAGCATACCCGCTTGCTTCCGTAGCAACATGAACGAATGCCGACCGCGTGAATCGAAACCCGCGTCCCACTGGAGAGCACACATGTGTGCTTGCGCACGGGGGATCAACCCCAGATTGTGTGTTGGAGTGGATCTTACCATTAAACCAGATCAGCCGAGAGAATTGGCAAAAGCGTTTGGTATTTGCAATCCATCATGAGGGACGTTTTTTTTTTTTTTGATTAGCATGTGATCGCCGCCGAGCGACTTCCGGATTGGGCAATGAAGCAGAGCCCACGATGGCGGGACGAATCGTCGAGGGACGGCCGAGCGGTCCCATCATGCACCCGACCTCGCGAAACGCATCTCCACTCAAGCACCCCTAACCGCCTCCCCCACAGCCTTAGCCAACCGTCGATACTCCTTCAACAACTCCTCCACCTCATTCAACCTCAACTCCCCCGCAGCAGAGACGTCCAAAAACCTCTTCCTCGGCGGCTTGCACTTCTTCAACCTCGCCAACGCCTCTCTCGCATTCATTTCATCCGCATCATCCGCGTCCAGCACACTCCCAGAAGCAGCCGTAGACACCCGCGACAGGCCAGGAGACGGCGCACCGTTCGAAGCACTCGCGCCACGGAGATCTTCCCGACTGCGGGTACGCGCTCGACCCAAGGCATCGTGCGTAGCGAGACTCGTTGGAGCCTCGAGTGTGGCGGTGTTGGACTTTTTCTTCTCCCGGCCATCCCGTTCACCAGGTGCACCAGGCTGGGAACTTGAGTTGACACTCCCCGCTCGGCCGAAGCGAGGGAACCCAGGCATACCGAAGCGATTGAGTGGGTTGATGGAATTGATGGTACTGGCGGCGCTGGTGAAGATGTTGCCTTGCTGCTGAGAACTGTTGTCCTTGGCGGCCGACGAGGAGGATTTCGTGTCCCAGGTGACTCGTCTCGTGCCGGCGCTACCTCCTGATTTCGTACTGTCGACGCTTCTTTCGCGCGACCTCTTTCCCCCAAGAAGTTCAAGCATTTTGTTATCACTTCGGAGTGGGTCGGGTGTACTCGCGCCGCTTCCTCCGCTACGACCGCTTTTGACGCTCAGTCGATCTGCCGTCTCTCCTTCCTCGTCTGCAAACTCATCGGAGCCCATATGAGGGGAGTTGACCAGCTTTCGAGCATCCTCCAACGTCTTGGGAAGTTCAACGCTTGCTCGGCCTGTGCCGTCGATGAAACCTGCTCCTCCAGGAGATGCGGCGACTTGCTCTTTGAAGCGGCCGAAGAGGAATTGAAGACTGTTATCAAGCGAGCCGTTGATGGAGTCGTACACTTTGTCAGCTGCATTGAGGAAGTTGTCCCGGCCAGCTTCGATATTCTTCGCCTGCGCAGCGACGAGTGTTGAGATCCGCCGTTGTTGAAGTTGGGGTCTGGAAGGTGAATTCGGTGATGTCGGAGTCAAAGCCTTCAGTGCGTTGCCTGACCTCGCTGAACTTTGATCGTTGGCTGTTGCTAATATGGGAGACACTCCTGGCGTCAAGGTCCTGGACAAGGTCGGCATGAGCGCTGCACTCTCCGACTTCTCGATTGTCGGTGTCGATGTGCCGCTTGTAGTTTTGGGCGGGCCTTCCGGAGCTTCATCTGCCCGCAAGGACGACAGATCTACGGTTTCTAAAAACGAGATCGCAGCCTCCAAATTGACCAGGCAGTACGCGGCTTCGCCATCCACCTTGGTCGACGCTCGGAATCTCTGAATGAAGTTCAGGTTGCTCACGACATTGATGCCCTCGGGGGGAGAAGTGATCAGGGTGTATATCAGAGTTGGCAGGATCTCATCAGCCGAGGAGGACGTAGGAAAGGACTGCGACAGTGTATCGACAATGCTTTTGTGTGCCGCCGTGAGATGTTGTAGCTTGCCCAGCGGGTAGCGTTCATCGTCCATACGCTGCAGAGCTTCCCTCGCGGACGACAACGACTGGTGTATCTCCTGCTCCTTCTCTTCCGCCGTCTTGCTGGTGTCCGACTTTGCCGAGTCCGGATCCATGTGCAGCTCTCTCAATCCAATACCCACCAGCGCCAACGCGGCAGTCCTGGATCTCAATTTCTCGTCTCTCGCATCGTCGTCCGTTGTTCGGTGTTTCCAGATCTTATCATAAACCTTCTCGCAGACTCCCCTCTCCACCGCCTCTTCCAATGCCAGCCTCTTCACTTCAAGCATTCTCCTCGCCTTCTTCCTATCCGCAACCTCTTTCACCGTCAACATCTCTCCACCACCTCCTGCTTCGTCACTGCCATTTTTCGCGACTGAGCCAGCTCTAGGGCGACCTTTCGCGGAGGTCTTCGGGTTGGTCCGTGGTGTGTCTCGCGTCAACCTGGCCGACAAGGTGGCGATATGTGTGGCTATGTGTCCCGCCGCTCGCTCATAGAACTCTTGGAAGAGCTCTGAAAGCGATTCCGCCGTGAAAGGCGTCGGGTGGACCTTGGCGGATAGACGCTCGAGAAAGCGCTCCGCAAGGCTTCGAATCTCGATGGGAAGCTCATCAAAGGTGCTCGGAACGTGTAGCTCGGGTTCTGCAATGCTGCTGTCCTCTCCTGCGTGCTCGTTCTCGTCGTCATCGTGGCTCTCGAATACATCGGCAGTCTTGTTCTCGCCGTCGTCGTCGGGCGAAGTGCCGATCTGGCGAGCTGCAGGAACTGCTGGAATTCCCGCCTCTTGCAAGGTAGATGCTCGGTGTCTGCTCGAGGGGCTCAGTGGCGCCTCTTCCATGCGGGTGAAGGAGCGGCCGGCGTGCTTCGGGCGGGATTGGGCTTTCGTCGATTCTGCCATCGCAGGCGCCTCTATACGCGGAAGCCAAACGAGGGAGAGCGAAGCAACTACACCCTCGATGGTTGGCCAAATCTGCAAATCGCCAGACAGGCTTCGATGATAGCATACGTATGTTCTTTGCTGGTCTGGGTTGGTCGGGAGGAGCTCCAGCTGGGAGAGCTCAGGGCGGACTGGTCGCAGAAGTGGTGAGAGTTCTAGACACGAACGGACCTACACGACATGACAAAGTGCTGCTTGATATTATGGGATTATGATGCAAATTACGAGGCAACCCAGTCCAAACCTGGTGTCGCCTGGCTGCCGCAGTGTGACTTGTGCGGTGAATCTCTCATATCGAAATGAAACCCCCTCGTGCTTGTTTCGAAGAAGATGTCTGCCTCAGGCTCGAAAATCTAGAACGAGATACCTTACTTGCTGACCTTCTCAAGGGAAATACTTCTTCGGTTTCTACCTCACGGCCATATCTCTCGCTGATATGCCGCTATTCGTACAAAGAGCTTTGTTGGACAACCAAGTTGGCGGTGCTACCAGATGCCACTCACTGAACAAACATACTCGGAGCATCTTCCGAACCTCACCTTGGACAAGATCTTGCACACCTGACGACGACCGAGCGGAACAGCGATGATGAGCGCATGGAGCAAAAACCACCCGTCCGTCTCTACTGTTTGCATTTTGCGCTTAGCGAAGAACCAAGCACTTCAGTACATGCGCGCTGCACAGTCTCGAGATACTTGAAGAAGCATCGAAGCACCGCCCTGGCGCAGGTACTATGCAGCCGTTTCCGCTCTACTGCATCCCCCATCGGTTCTTCTCCTGCAGTTTGCTGTCATGCTGGGAGACTCCATCGTGAGGTTACAACATATCTGGTGGAATTTGCACAGGGCAGCTCGACAGCATGGCCATAACACTTCTTGGCCAGCGTTCGATGGCTGAGAGTTCCAAGCGAGAACAACGTCGCACCGAGGAGCAAGGAAAGGTTGCTATCGTACTCTGGGCTTCGATCGACAGGGCAGCCGGCTGCAAGACAGCTGCATCGGATGTCTCACTTCGCTTCGACGGATTGGCCGCGGTCGTCGACGAAGACCAAGGTGTACGCAGAATGCTGCACGATCAGAGGTGCGGTGCTTTTGTTGATGAAACAATGATACGAGAAAAGCCATTCGCACCTTGTCTGCACGCGAACTATTCAAGGAAGCTCAGCCGCAAGCCTACGGCTCAAGGCGTAAATGACATGCTGATGTGCTTTTCCCAAGCCCATCCAAGGCTCGCGCACGCTAGCGCTCAGTGAGTTACGCTACTGCCTATTGTGGAACGTGCTGCCGCCAGACTTCGATGTCTCACGCCCTGAACTCAATTCCAGGTCTACCATTCACTCGGACTCCACTAGGACCACTACACTATCGGTCTCCCGCGCAGGCACCCCTCCAGTTCGGTCGATGTGTGCCGAGTCGCGCGCATCGAAAACAACAAGCAAGTTGAACTGATGTCACATCGATGCTGTGAGCAAACTGGTAGGGCACTCGTATCCGGAGGCTATCGCCCGGCGTGGTATTGTAAGTATATAGAAGACCGGCGACCATCTCGTTGGTTTTCAAGTTCCATACCGTCGGACCATCTTCCTTCGTTCAAACATTCGTCCTTCGCTACGGTGGCCATGAAGAGTCGGGCTTTGTTCTTCGGCCTTGCCTGCATTCTGTAGGCGGCATGGGCTAACCCTCCACCAGCATATGGCAATGCACCACCAGCACCAACCGAGAAGCATCACGCACCCAGCCCGCCTTCCCACGGGCCCAAGCCACCTCAATATACTCCCAAGCCTTAGCCATACGATGTTTGCGAGGAGTACTATGGTCTCATCTACTATTCTCCAGCGCAGGCGTACTGCCAAGGCAACCATCCGAAGCCTAGAAAGACTATCACTGTGATCGTAACCGAGACTGCCACAGTGACCCAGCCATACCACAATGGTCCATCTGAATACTGTCCACCATCCGACCGTCCGCCCTCCTATGGTCCGTCTCATGGCCGGCCTTTTCATGGCTCACCTTCCAATGGTCCTCCATCCAACAACCCACCTTCGTACGGACCATCCGCCGTCGGTGAGGTCAAACGAGAGCCAGTTCCTGACATCGAGCCTGTCGCTGAAGCCGAGGAGCACTTGGACGAACTTCGCAAGGGGAATATGCCCGGTGAGGAGTTTTGCGATAGATGCATCAAGTCAAAGCCACCAGGGGGGTTCAGGCGTCACATATATTCTGCCCAAGTGTCGCCCCGAGCTCATAACCTGATATACGCAAATCATGCCAACTATGCTCGACTGCAGTAACCACAACGAAGACCATCACAAAGAAGGCGACTAAGAGTGCGACGACGGCTACCAAGCCAGCCACCACGACCGCAGTATGCCAGACCAAGCACCTGGGATGCCAAGTGCTGTCCTGGGCTTTCCCGCAAGGACTTCACTATCCCGGCTTACGATACCCATTACACGATCTACAAGTGCGTACCGGACGCTCAGTCTTCTCGCACCACGTCCACAGCCTTCGGACCGAACACGACGAAGCCTATGACTACGCTTCCGAAAACGTCTATTACCAAGAGTACCACGCGAGGCATTAGCACTGAAATTGTCAATACCAAGATCACAACTGGGAGTCCTAAGTCTGCAACTCCTACACTCGCCACTGGCAGATCCGCCACCCTAGTCTTGTCCTCATCAACTTGATCTTCGGGTCTTGGGACCACATCGGCGCCCGGTAGCAGTTCTCCAAGGCCCAAGAAAGATCGTCGACCACTCCGAGCCAACCTGCTACTACATCTGGATCGACCTCTTTGCCTAGGACAAGAGACCTCGACATCCCGCATTACGTCCACGGCCACATGCAAGCCTGATCATGACGTTTGCGAATACAGCAGGGAGTGCTGTACAGGCTTCGGGTGTGACCTAGTAAATGAGCTCTATGGATACGCAGATCCCACGAAGAAGTTCAAGGCTACGATGACTACTTCTTCTTGGACATCGGCCAGCACGAAAGACATGCGCAGCACAACGGAGACTTCATACGTCACGGACACGTCCAAGGGAACCACGTCTTCCCAAACTCGTAAAGCGACGACGTCGACAGACACAATGAGCACAACCGGCCGCGAAACGATCTCCGCCAGCACCACATCCGCAACATGCAAGTCTGCGCATTATACCTGCGAGCATAGCAACGAGTGCTGTCCAGGCTTCGGGTCAATGAGCCATGTGGCTACGGCACGCCTCTCAAGCAGTGCAAGGCTACAATGACTTCCACGACAACAGACAGCCACCCGACCACCACAACAGGTCAAAGCACTGCCACGGCGACACAGACACCTCTACCATACTGCGGTACCGAGCATGAAGAATGCTAGTTTGATAAAGTTTGCTGCGACGCATGCGAATGCAAAAAGGACGGCTCGTGGAGTCCAAGTCCATACAAACGCCATGCCCGTCAATATCTTCCCGGGACTTGCATGCCAAAGGTCACGACGACATCCACTGCGGACGAGCACGAGCCTACGCCTACTACTAGCCCCGTAGACGAGCACCCTGCCACCACCACGTCCAAGAGCACATCAACCAAGACACCTCCGCCATACTGAGGAACGGAGCACGACACATGTCACTGCGACAAAGACTGCTGCGACGCTTTCGAATGCAAGACCGACAGCTCAGCGTCTCCCTACTCCTACCGCCGCAGCCTCCGCCGGGACATCTCTGCAACGCCGCCGCCAGAAGGTCCACCGCCCACCGAGTATCCTCCAACCGATGGTCCACCCCGATCTGAGCAACCACCAACCTGCGCCGCTGAGGGGAAAGAATGCAGCTTAACCAAAGACGAATGCTGCACCGGATACAGCTGTTCCTTCCGCCTCATCCTGGTCCTTGACGAAACGCACCATCGGGTCCTGCAAGCCTACCACGACGACCGAGCCACCGCCAGAAGACAGTCCTCCACCATCCCAATACCCGCCAGAAGAGACCCCACCACCTCCATCAACCCCTCTTCCGTCCGAATACTGCGCAGCCGAGCACAGCTCATGCAGCCGAGACGCACACGACTGCTGCACAGGATACGAATGCACCAGCACCCCCTCCTCCTCCCTATTACGGTCAAAACGCAACTCCGTCGGAATGCAAGGCTGAGTCCAGTACCCCTTCCCACCGTAAACGAGCACAGATCCGGGTCGCGTAAGGGAGTGACCATGAATATCTCAGCGTCTTCAAAAGTAAGGGGAGCGTGATGATTTATTCCTGAACAATTACTCCGCGCGGCCGGGGATGGACTTCTACAGGAAAACCGCTATCGTGGGAGGGAGAGACCTGTCTTATTGTTGAAAATCCCCTGGATATGGACTGGTATCGAATGACATTGTCAACCAACAAAAAAAAAAGGGGGGGGGGGGGGGGGGGGGGGGGGGGGGGGGGGTGGTGGGGGAGAGACAAAAAAAGAAAAGCAG
>JALRMM010000386.1:0-33076 GCA_026122155.1 Zymoseptoria crescenta
CGGGCTATTAAGAGGACCACTTTCGGTAACAAGTCCTTCTACCGGGTAAAGGAGGCCGATCTAAAGAACTTCTAGTCGAAGCGCCCTCGTATAGACGAAATACTAGTTAAGGATCCGGAGGATGTTAAGTATAAACACGTTACTTAGTAGGAGTTTATCGACTCGCTCCCTTAGGAGGTGCCCTTCACTAGCAGGCATAGGACTATAGGGCGAGTGCGGTTCTAGGAGGCGGGTACTTAGGGACAGTAGCTAAGGTAGTTTACTAGACTATTTCCGCATTTAGTCTGGGAAAGAAATAATACTAACGACGACTTAGGAGCGAATTTTAAGGGAGTTCTTTAGTTTTAATGGGTTTTTCTTTTGTTCTTTTCTCTTTGTTAGATGCATTCGACATGCGAGGCGGGTGCAAAACCCTAGGATAGGATCGGTCTATATTAGTACTATACGATAAGGACGATACTAGTGCTAGTTCTAGAGGGTTTTTACGTATAAGGGCGTGCACATAGGACATGTTAAGTTTGTTTCTTTTGCTTTAAGCAGCACGCAGCGGCGGTTCAGGTCGCTGGTCTGTCTCTTGTTTAGTGTCTAGGTTAGATACTAGCTATGGGAAGCTTATAGTAGGGAAAGTCGCACTAGTTACGTGTATCTAGTAGTGCTACCTTTGTCGCTGGGCAGCTAATGGAGCTCATCCTCTATTATGCTACCTTTTAGCACTTCGAAGGCATAATAGTACATAGCACTTGAATATTCCTCCTCGTTGCCCCCCTATCTACCTTCCCTCGTCTTCTTTTTACATGTTCACCTTCTATAGCCCTCTTTTACCACACATCCAGTGCACACTACTGCTATCCGACGGGAGTTTGGAGTCTAAGTATACTCCCCCCTTACACCGTACGATAAAGCTCGGAGTTTCGACAACGCTACTAAGCTCTACTTTACTAGGAAGAAGGTCGAGAAACTAAACAAAGAGCGCCTCCGTAACATTAGCTACGCTGTCCTACTAATCCATGCTAACTACGACTACCCTAACTCCGCTAGTGCACCTACGGAAGATGTGTAGAATCTTTAGGCCGTAATTAAGCTCTCTATTAGTGCTCGGCTAATATTGCTCTTAAACGTTTGGACTAAATACGGCTTAGTTAACGGTCGTTAAGGAACCCTATATAATATCGTTTAGCATAAAGACACGACTATAGAGCAAAACCTCCGCGAAACCATGCCTCTATGTCTACTAGTTGCCTTTAAAGGATTAAGTAACGACGCCCTAGAGCTGTTCCGGCACGAAAATAGAAAGGTTGTGCTAATCTTCCCTCTCCGTTACTAGTTCTACCGTAAGGGCAAGATTAATATATAGCGAGAGCAATTTCCGGTTACCGTGTCGTACGCTATAACTATGTATAAGGCGTAGGGTATAATACTCGACAAGGCTATACTAGACATTACCGAAACCGAGTACTCTATAGGACTAACCTATGTCGCTATCTTACGTGTCCGCACGCTCTAGGGCTTAATGTTTAAGGCTTCCTTCGACTTCTTACGCCTTCGGAAGCTCGGTAGTAGCGTAGTTGCGAAGATAAGAGCAGCTAATAATAAACGCCGCTAGGCATAATATCTACTACTACTAAGGCTAATAGCTCGACCGGGCTTTGGCACTAGAACATTAGGTTTAGGACTTAGTGGATTAGGCTTGGGACACTTCTTATCCGATATACTAAGTAAGCTTGGAAAGATCAGATTATAAGGATAGTCGTAGGAGGAGTAACAACGCCGTACCGGTAGTAGCGATACGTAGGAGCCTGGAAGTAACCCTATAGATATAGACGAAGACGAAGAAGTGGACCTACTACTGCCTAGCGAGAGTGGAGGTTTGGATGCTCTCGACTAGCATGGAGGAATTAAGTTCGCAGATGCCGTAAAGGTAGGGTTCCTAGCAAGTACGTAGCTAGTAACAATATAAACCTTTAACTATAAAGTCTACCGTATCTACCGTTCCGCTAAAATAGTCGATTGCTACCCTTAAACCCCATTCCTTATTAGCTTATCAAATAGCACCAACAATTGCATAGTTACCTAACTTCCAGCCTTACCGCCGCCCTCTACTAAAACCCCGCCTATACCCCTGCCCTACTACTACTATTTACTCTATCGCCTTTTGCCCTTATAAACCCTAATAACTTCACTACCTCTGTTTATATATCCCGTCACGTAGCTTAGCCGCTAGTGCGTTACCTTTAGGAGTGCTCTCCCTATTAGTAGTTTGCTACGGTTAGGTGCTTTACCTTAAGCAAGTGTTACAATATGCTAACAGAACAACTAATAGTCGTGGGTTCGATCCCCTCGTAGGTTTAATCCCTTCAACTCTCTATACCGTGGTCTTACTACTTATAAACATCTAAGGTATTAACGACTCGGTAGGCCTTTAGGCTTTAACTAAGACTGTTATTATAGGTGCCTAATTCGTTTAGGCTGCAACATCAATTGGACACCCTCGGGTAAATTGTTAACTAAATCCTATCTTAATCCGGTTCGACCGGAAATGCTTAGGTGAAGGTAAAAGGCGCTCTCTATAAACGCTAAATTCGTTCAGGTTGTTCCGGCTACGAGCTCCGATCGGTGTTATCGCTTTTTTGCTCTACTCCACTACTAAGTCCTTCTCCTTTTGCTCCACTACTACTAAGTCCCTTAAATCCAAGCTCTTCAAAACGTCCAAGGTAGTCGAATTCGAGAAGGCGTAGTATGAGAGCGTTACGCTCTTAAAACGAGTAAATGGAAGTATAGAAGGTGACGTTCAAAATTGAGTTTAGTCACGTAGATACCGATTAGTTACGCCGGCTTCGCTACTAAACTTCGGCAGACTAGCGAGGGACTATATTAGTTCTACCCAGCGACGGAACTAGAAGGTCGAGACCTATTTATAGGCATTTATTAGCTATAATTAGGGCGATTAGGGCAAGTAGCTCTCGCTTACGTAGATTGCCTTAGATTCCTATATGCCCTCTATAACGTAGGTCTCTCCCTTCTTTCTTACGTATAGGTACTACCTACGGACGATCGAGACTATTTCCGAGATAGTTAAGTTGCCTTAGAATCCTTGTGAGGTAGGTATATCTATCGTTATAAGACTATAGCAAGCCCGCAAATTTGCCGTTTCGGTAATAGCTATAGCGTAGCAATAATAGGAGTACTACGCAAACTAATCTAGAGGCGTTACTACGTAGTATAAGGTCTAAGACAAGGTCTAGCTCTTACTTCGGAATATTAAGATAGAGCAGCCTACGAAGAAACTTAACTAGATTTACGCGAAGTATACTATTCTTTATACTTTCGAAAGTATACTCTACTTCGTAGAGCTCGACGTTCCTTATAGTATTTATCCGAGGTTCTATACGTCGCTCCTACGTTTAGTATACGATAACGCGCTTCCTTCGTAGGTTGTTACGGATTCGTAGCCTACTACAATACTTAACGATGCGGGAGACGAGGAGTACGGCGTAAAGGCCCTTCTTTACTACTACACGCGGCGTATCGGCGGTAGGTATTGTTAAGAGGCTCTTATTAAGTAGATAGATTACGACTAACCTACTTAGGAGCCTTTACGCGAGTTTAAGGACATAGTCGCTCTTAAGCACTTTAAGGCGCTCTATAGCGACGCGAATATAGTAAATAGTCTAGCATAACCTTAAACTGCGCGACGATTAGACTCCTTAGTCCGGTTCTTTGTTACGGGCCCTTATTCTTTACGGATACTAGAAACAACTACTAGATACTTGTTTTATCTATTATACGATATAAAATCTAGTACCCCGCGTAGTATCCTAGACTTAGGCCCCTTCCCTCGGACAAAAAGAAATTCTAGCAAATTTTACTATCTCCCTTCTAAACTTATAGTAAACCGTATTACAAATACTAGAACTCTAAGAATTCCCGACCGGGCAAAACCTATAAGTTTAAGAGGAGTATTATAGAATAGAGGTCCCGCATATCGTAATAGCGTATATAGTAATATATAGAGCATAACCCTACTTAGGTATAGGGTTAGCCGGACTACTTCTATATACACCCTAAATAGCTAGCTATTATACTACTATATTAGTTAGCTCCTTCGGAGTAGAGCCTAGACATGTTCGACTAGTAGATTGCATAAGGCGTCTTAAGAACGTGTAAATCTAAACTATTACCCGCTCTAGGGTTAGGGCTAGGCGCTATGGACCCCTATAGGCGTTGGACTAATAGAACGCTGGGATTCGAACTATATTTCCTTAGCGTTGCGATAGTAACGGCGATAGTAAAGGAAGTGCTTCGCATCGGTAGAAACAGTACTATTATAAAGAGCTAGAACTCCTTCTATCTATCGCAACTCGTCCGAAGGCTATATATACCCTATAACGGTTATTATCTCTCGGAAGACGTATATTTACTAGTCGTAGAACGTACTGCTTACTAATTAACGAGGACATTTCTATCGACTTCTCTATAGCAATAGCAACAACGATACTAGACTAGCGAGTTTAGTAGCATAGACGCCTAACCTACCCGGCCCTATATTCGTACGATAGATATAGCGTCTCTACGCAACATTCTAAGAATAGCGCTAGATCTCCTATTGTAAGCGGCAGATATACCCTGTTCGCGTAAAATATATTCTGTTTTAGAGGTCTCTAATCCGCTTTATAGACTAAGACCGCTAGACTAATAAGATCGCTAGGATCTCCCCTTCTATATTATCTAGTATTACAATACCTATAGTAAGGCCGCCGCGTAATAGCGACTTAAGTATATAGGGCATAGATAATATATAGAATAGCTAGAGTACATCTATCTACGACTGCCTCTAATTGCTATGTCGCGTTATTACTATTATATAAGTGGTCGTATACTATAGATAGAGGATGCGTAGCTTACTAATTAATAAGGACATTTCTATCGCCTCTTATATAGTAATACCGACAACGATATAACTAGCCTTCCTTCTAAGCAAACTTGCACCCGAGGCAAACTAGGCTCGATAAAGTATTTATATTACTTACTGCATATAAGGAATATACTTCTAGAAGCAATATAGATTAGGGTAGTATAATCCGCCTCGCAGTAGTAGAAACGGCCTCTAATTTAACCCTATTACCTCTAACTAATATCGATCCCCTTATCTATTATAAAACATTTAGCCCCGGGCTTAAAGCTCTAAGTCTTCTACATTTCGAACATATACTATATAGTACTTAAAAGCTGCGCTAGTAAGGACAGTTAGCAGCTTAGCGTAGAGGGCTCAGGGAACTAGAATCCTAAAGCTACGCGGTAGGATACGGGTTACGCCTCCGGCAAAGTAGATTAGACGTCTCTAATCCGCTTTCCCCTTATTACTACCCCTTCCCCTTGTTTCTTGTAACTATAATATCTACTACTACTATAGTTACTAAGACTTCTACTTCCTTACCTTATATACCTTTATCCGTCCGTAACTTTATTACTAGCATAGAGTTAGCTTTTGCACTATAAAACATATCCGCCTAATGTTAGGACGTAGCCTATTAGCGCTCGACTAATAGAATACCGCGGGAGTTTCTCTAGAAAAGTAGTCGAGATGCATCGTAGTAGGTACCTCGGGGATATTAGCGCTACTCTTTAATATAATTAGAATTAGCAATCCTCGAAATACTTTATCCTACTTACTACCGTATAATCTATAGTAAGGCGTATACTTACGTTCTAAAGTCTATTAGGCGTATCCGCCCTAATTGCGTATAGCCGAGAGACGTTAAGCGAGGATATAAAAGAGATTAAATGCGACGATCCGAGCAATACTATAGTTGTTAAATTAGGAAGTAAGCCTAAATTTACGAAGGATGACAACTTTATTACCGAGCAGGCCGCCTTTAAGTCGTTTATAGCTATATAGGATAGTAAAATAGATAGCTACTAATATTATAACGAGAAATTAGGTAAGTAGACTAAAGACGTAGGCGAGATTACCGATAATAAGAAGAGTAATAAGGTCGAGAAGAGCTCCTCCGACGATAGTTTAAGTAATAAAGATATAAGTCCGAAGAAGCGCACTTATAAGGTCTTAGAGGATGAGAGTAAGAATAATAACTTACTTAGTTACCTTACTCCGTACTTCTACGTTATCTACGTAGACTATAAAGTATATTATTAGGAGTAGATTAAGAAGACTACAATAGTAGACAATTACTACGACTATAGCTAGTGCGGAACCTACGTCCGCTTTAGTATATTCCTACTCCGCCGGTCCGCTATCGAACGTTTCCTAGAAGTATACCGTATATTAAAGCTTACTAAGGCTACGAAGTAGGACGAAGATACTTATAGCGGACCCTATACTAAAGTTAAAGTACTACTTAAGAATCTGCAAATCTCCGCCTAATAGACCGCTGCCCTTCTACCTAGCGAGCTACCGGTTTACTCTATCGTCTTCTCCGGCTAGACCTCTTACCTCGACCTTATCGGGTACGCCCTTATACGCGAGAATATCGGCTTCGTTCGCCTAGACGGCACTATGTCCGTTAAGACCCGTACTACTAACCTTATTATCTTAAAGAATAATAATAATATTATAGTCCTCCTCGTATCTATTAAAGCTGCCGGCTAAGGCCTTAACCTTACTTCCGCTAATAAGGTCTATATTATAGAGCCGCAATTTAACCCCGGTGTCGAGGAGTAAGTAGTCGATTATGTACATTGTCTAGGCTAGAAGCGGGACGTAGAAAGCGTATACTATATTATAAATAGAAGCGTAGAGGAGGGAATTCTAAAGTTGTAGGAGAAGAAGAAGAACTTAGCGAAGTTAAGTATAGATTATAAGAAGTTAAAGGCGGAGGATTAGTTGTAGAAGATAAATAATATTAAGGACCTTTTTAAGTAAGAAGGGCATAGTAGCACGGAAAGGAGAGCGTAGGATATAATACGAGCGTTAGGCGTTTAGGCGTTAGCTATACTATTACTTTTTATAGTATGCGAGAACTTACGACGAGAGGATATAAGACGAGTATAACGAATAGCCTAGATTAAGGCTAAAGCTTATATTGCGCGGGCGTCTAGTAGTGCGTAGAAGCATTACGGACAGACGAGCCTTTCCAAACACGAGCTATAAGGCATTATTTAGCAAACTTTAAAATAAAAGCATCTTGCATGCGTAGCTCGGTAATAAAGGAACTTTCTTTTGATTAAACAGGACTACCTTCCTTATCTAAAAGCAATATAAACAGCGTCTTTATTCGATCTCCTTAACTACTATAACCTAGCTTCCGGTCCGCGCCCCCCTATAATAGCTAGAAAGCTATTTCCTCTATCTAAAAGCCTACTATATTCGATTATGTACCTAGATGTTCTTTATAGAGCATTCTAACTATATGTATTACCTTAGTTATAATATCTACCGCAGTAAAGCTCCTTAAGACACTAGTAGTGCTATAGTATCTCTTCAAGATACTATAGTAAGCCTCGATCCCGCCTATAGATAATCTACTTACCTTAATAGCCCTTAGTACCGGTTTAAGTTCTTTATTAGACTAGTCCTTAAGCCGCGCAGTAGCTAATAACTTAGTTGAAGGTCTAAATATAAGCGTGCGGCCGTCTTGCTCTAACCCTAATAGGTCGTACACTAGTCGTCTTAATGTATATAGCTCCTAAGTAGTATAGTTAACTATTACCGATAGTTAGTACCGCGCATCTAGTAGCTCGATCTAGTCGTTTTCCCTCTCGTTTTTAATACGCCTTAAATGCTTCTTCGCCTTACGTAACTCCTTCCGCCGACGTTATAGTATCTCGTCTACTTACTACCTAGCTATTGTCCGCTTTACCTTTATTATTCTACTCGCCTCCTATTTCCCTACCTTTAACTCTAGGACTAAAAGGCACTCTTAATAATACCTATCTATATCTCTTACAAGCTCCGCGCTAATGTCGAGGCCTTTTCTATTATAGGTAAACGTCTAGTAATCCGGAGAGCTAGGCGCCGAGTCGTCGCTAGATTTATTAGGCTAGCTTTTCTCTCTACGACCGAATTCCTCTTCTCTATCTTCCTACGTAGTAGTATTAACGCGCGCTATAGGGTTATACTCTATATATAGCTTTCGGCTTTAGCGCATAATTATATCGACTACTCTACTTTGTTAAGGAGTAGTAGTAGTAGTCTATATCGGAACATATATCGATATTTTAATTCTAGAGACGGTAGATTACTTAACATCTATATACTCGGCGTGCGTAGATAGAAGTATAAATAGAGGTATAACGAATAAGACTATAAACTATAATATACTATAGGTAAGGCATAATCGTCGTAAAACAAAGTCGATTAAGGGCCTTTAATTCTCTTTTGTTATAATATTAGGTTGTCGGGCTACTACCCGTCTTATAGGGTTACTTAGCTAGAACTTAGTTTATTACCTTGCCCTATCGCCCCTATAGTCTAATAGAACCCGTAATAGTTATATAATTAAGGATGTAATGTCTTTAATCCGGTATTAGGGATAACTCCTACTATTATAGATACCTAAGATTAAGCGCACTGCCCCTTTTAGGATTTCCAGTCTACTAATTACTAAGCCGAGAATGTACCCTAGTACTATATAATTAAACGTCGCCGGACACCGCGTCGCTACCTATATTCTATAGAACCTACGCGGGATACGGCTCTAAAGGGTCCTAGTAGACCTCGAAAACCTAAACGATCGTAAGAAGAGGCGAGAGAAAGATAGAGAGCTAATAAGGCGAAGTAGCGAGCTCGATAGTTATAAGGGCAAGTAACTACGCCCGCCTAGGGATTGCATCCTAAAGGGTAGGACTGTTCGGTTAATACGTTGCGATCTAATCTTATATAAAGTTTGTAGCCTATGTAGGCTCCTCTATAACTATAGTAGCGACGGCATTAGCTAGAACAGCTACCGCCTCGTATAGAACCTACTTAATCCTAAGGTCCTATAGGTCGTAGACGTGCTAAGAGACTACGTCCCTAACTAAGCAGCTCTTCTAACTAAGACTTTACTAATACCGAAAGGTAGACGTAGTATAATCCGTATTTAACTATTCTAGCTAGATTAAACCTCCGGCCTTTATTGCTAAAACCTGGTACTAGCTCTAGCTCGGTTCGGCCTACTATTTGAAATTAGCATTCTATTATAGATACTTGCTAGATACTAGTAAACACTCGAAGTGCATTATACCGACCTTTAGACCCGATTCTATATACCGCTACCGCTCCTAACGTACTACTAATACTCGTTATCGATCCGAATCTCGCTAATAAGG
This sequence comes from Zymoseptoria crescenta, assembly GCA_026122155.1. Lineage (NCBI taxonomy): Eukaryota > Fungi > Ascomycota > Dothideomycetes > Mycosphaerellales > Mycosphaerellaceae > Zymoseptoria > Zymoseptoria crescenta. The sequence continues at coordinate 9,268 of JALRMM010000386.1, forward strand.
CCGCTAAAACATAATCTAATATAATTTATACGAACCCTCCGCCTACTGCTAATAGGGTTCTATTATTGCTAGTAGAACTCCCGGCGACGAGGATAGCGCGAACGCTACTTCTCTCTCTATATTTACTTCCGCGCTACGTTTACTAGAACCGTAACGGCCCCGCGTACCGCCTAATAAGCAGAATATAATAAAGAATCGATTCGCTAAGACTAACTAGACTAATCGCCTACCTAAAGCAGCTCCTAATATACCGGACGTACTTATAACGGCCGGCCTATCGAATAGACCGCCTATCTTTAATCGCTTACTAGAATCTAGATTAACTATCTCTAATTTGCTTTATATTACTTAGTTAAATCCTTAGCATATTCTTAACATCTAGCTACCCGACATCGAGGATAAAGGCATTTACGATAGAAGTAGTAGCTATACTACCGACAGCGATACTTCTAGAGTCCCCGTCCGTATAGCCTATTATTTCTTTTATAGTGCCTACGACCTATTACGAGCTACGTAATAGGAAAAGCTACTATATAGCGACTATTATATATAATAGGTCGAACCTCGGATATATATCTAGGAGAAGAAGTAGTATAAGGGTAGAAAGGGTAAAAATAGACATAATGCGCTACGATCTCGCTTTTAACAAGAGGGTCGCCGTAAGCGTATAGAGCGCTGCCTTTAATATATACCCCCCCGACGTAGAGTTATCGACTCCTACTAGCACGACTATATAAACTAAGTCTTCGCCGATAATAACGACGACGGCCTAGTAGATAGCTATAAACATTACTAGGGTATTTCTTCGTCTAACGACGAATTATACCCCTCCCGTTATATAAGAGCGAGCGACGTTCTAATTGTACTAGTCCTATATAAGCTAGAGGACATACTTCTCCTAACCGACTATATAGTCCCCCTAGTTTACGATTAAGCATCCGTCGCGTACTAAGTAAACCCTCCGAGCGCCCCGCTACTAATGCTAGCGAATCTATACCTAGGTATATCCTTTATAGCGATCTAGAAACTAGTAGCGGATCGTCGAGCTTAGAGAGGGGTTGAATATACTATACTCGCGTCGGAAGTATAGGTTCTCTATATAGAGACGAAAACTACGACTCCGACGACGTAGTAGGTATTACCTAACTAGGTATACTATATTCCCTCCACGCATTCTGCTAAAGCCTCCGCGTCTATAGCTATAGATACTCTAACAATCTTATACTAGCGCTAGATAACCTATCGGTCTTATTAATCGTAGAGCTTCTACAGAAGTACGACACTATACCTAATAGCCTCGGCTATATTATATACAGTCGTCGCCTACCTTACATTATAGCTTAAGATTCTCGGACGATCCTATAGCCGAAGCTATTAGCTAGGCGAGAGAACCTAGCTAACTTGCCGGAGCCTATAGCACGTCCTACTATAGATAGGCGCATTAAGTTATCGCTAGAGAAGTTATGTCGCTTTGCATAAGGTAAGCGGGTAATAATTAAACGTAGGTATAACGTTAATGCGCTCTTCCTTATATTCTACTCCTTAGCAGCCTACTAGCATAGAATTAAGGTATTCTAGTAATATTAGTTTAGGATAAATACCGCTTAGGACTAGTATACCCCGATTTTAGAAGCTAGCGTTATCCTACAAGAGTGCAAACATATTCGCCTTAGCCGCGGCGTTAACGCGACCGGCTACGATATATTTATATTCTTCCTAAACCTCCCGCTCTTATCTTCCTAATCCGCACGGAGCTTTAATAATAGGACCCTAAACGAGTCGCGATTGAGCAAGAAGAGGTAGAAGGATAAGAACGAATAGTATACTAGAACATATCTAAAGAAGGAAGAGTAAGCATTTTAGGTTAATAATATCCTTATCCTGTTAGTATATAAGGGATATCTAGCGCATACTCTATAATACTATCCTAGGACATTTAAGGAGGCGTAGATCTAGGCTTATGCATAGTAGGCCGAGAACCTTATGCCTATCTCGCTCCGCCCTATAAGAAATCCCTTTTTTAACCTACTAAACCGATTTAACAATACTTTAGCAGCTAATAAGCAATAGGAGCTATCTCTCTCGTTACTATAGGGCGCAATTACGCGCAGGATTTAAGCACTGCCTAATAGACAAGAATATACGTGTTAGTAAGGACCCTAAATTATATATGCTACTTTCGGCTATAAGAATCTCTATAGGCACTTCTAGCTTCTATAACTTTCGGAACATAATAAACGCGGAACTCTAGTTAATATTCGATACTCGATTTATATCCTTTAATTACGTTTAGATAGACATAGTATATAAGGACATTACAATAGTAGATAGTACGGATAGTAATACGATCCTTATCCGCAAGACTATATATAATATATACGGCGTAGAGGAACTTAGACTCTAGAAGAGGGCGTAGCGCTATCCGTAGTGCGGCATATATTCCGGCAGTAGTATTATCGCTAAGACTTATAAGAAAGGTAATCTTCGAGCTAGCAGGATAGCCTATATGCAATAGTATAATAACATTAAGGACCTATCCGGCGACCTACTCGGCACCGCTGCCTCGCTCTTTAGCGTAGAAGAACTTCGACTCCTAGTATATACTAGTCGCACTATAGACGAGCGTAAACTCTTTAGTAAAGTCGGTTATAACGGAAAGAAGATATAGAAGAAACTGTCCTAGGCGTCTAAGGCATTATGTAGACGCCTTTATAAGGGCACCGAGGCTCCTAGACTTATTAATATAAGCTTCGGAGTAAGACAAGAGTTCTAGGTTAGTTAGCGGTTCTTTAACAATATACGTAATAAGGATAGGCCTCCGCAGACATTGCCTATATTCTTACCTAACACTATAAACAATAATCTCGTATATAGCGATGCTACCGTAGACTCTTACTAGCATTATTACGTACTAGACAAGAACGAGACCCTTAATTTTATTAGATAGTAGTCTAACCGCTAGCTCCTCGCTTTTGCATTAGTATATAGTAATAGGGCTTAATCGGGCTAGCAGTTAACCGTAGATAAGCTTTAGGATAAAGAACACGTTAACTATGCAATAGTTACTATAGTTCTAGCATATCTCGATCTTACTATTAACAGCCGCCCTCCCAAATTATCCTCCTATCTTAGTAAAGACTAGTATAAACGAACCGGCTATTCTCGATCTACGATCTAGCCCGCTCCGTACTTCGCGCTAGGGATATATTATACGAAGGTAAAAGAGTTAGTAGAAGCGTCCGACTAAGCGGTTAAAGATATAGATAAGTCGGACCCGGACAACCCACTAACGGAGGGCCTATATAATCGTTATTGCCGCGGCCTCGCCCTTAGAGAATGCGTAAAGGCAACTAACCTCTACTAGTTGCTATCGACTATGTTTATATAGGACCGGGTCGCGTTCGTACCTACCGAGCTTACTAAAACTACGTTTATAGGGGATTTCCTACGTCGGTGCCTTACTATTAATATCCGGCTAACGCGAGAATACGCGTTCTAAGAGAGTATCCGGCATACTGTAGACGAGCTAGTACTGCTACGAAACAATTAAGCGGCATTAAAACAATATATTAATAAAATTATACTACGCCTTCTAGAACCCCTATACTTTAGTTACTATAACTAGATTCTTAGTCGGCTATATAAAGCGAACCTCTTGCTATGCTTTAATTAGCTATTATTCTCCGGGTAATAGGGCCTACGCGGGCTAAGTTTTAGATTAATTAGGTAGGTAATTAGCTATTAGCCTATAATTTTATTTCTACGAGCAAAAGGACGCAACTTATAGACTAATAGTTTTAGCGACAAACTAAATACGTAGAGGGCCCGACTATAGCTATTGTTCGACTAGAACGACGAATTTAATCGTAAGACATAGAATAACCGACTATAGCGTCGCTAGGCTCGATACGTCTTTAACTAACTATCTACTTGTGTTTTACTCTAGGCTGCGAACAGAATTCGAAGAGCTATAGACGACATCGCTAGCGATTATATGCATATTATCCCGCGATACGAAAACGACAAACTCTTTATACTAGTAAAGGCTATATAGCCGGAAGGGTTACGGAGTAGTATTAGTTAAATTGCCGCATAACCTATTAGATAGAGAAAATTAGTAGACGGGAATATACTACGCTCTAAAGACTAGTATATACTTATAGAGGATGCTAGAGGTAGGAGCATAAACGACCTCCTAGCAATTATAATTAATAAAATAGCGTTTCTCGAGGCCTACCCTTTCGATCTTAGTAACGTATTATTAAGAGGAGCCGGACAAGATCTAGATAGCAACGAAGAATTAGATCTAGTAGAATAGAGCGCATGCTTTTTGAACTCTATTCGAGATAAAGGCAATTAAGGATCTCTAATCCGCTCTCTAATACTACGTATAGCTTAGAAGCAAAGCAAATTAGAGGTCTTTAATCTCCTTTATTATACCTAATCTAAGTAGGATTCGAATCGGTATAGCTATATTAAATTAGAGCTATTAGCTAGCGCCCGACTTATAATATATTATCCTATCTACTTTATAATAAGCATCCTATCCGCCGTGCGGAAGGTAGACGGGGCAGATAATAGTATCTATAGCACCTAATCCTTAACGTAGCCTTACTCTTTCTCCTACTAATACTTCTTCTATACGATAATATCTACTATTTCGACTACGAAATTATATACATTCTAGTCGGTTAAGATCTAACCGGGATAATAGAGTATAGTAAAAAGCGATTTATATACGTATAGTCCGGCATATTACCTTAGACCGGCCTTTAAGGCTACTATCTCTTCTCTCGAGTAGTCCCTTATCCGGATAATTTACGCATACCGGTAGTATAGACTATAGTAGATAGGCTCGCTATATTCGTCCTTAACCTAATGTTCGATAGGAATATCTAGTAGGATTTGCTTCTAGTTAGGTATAATCCGTAGCTTATAAGCCCTCCGCTGCTAATACAAGCCTTCCTATTTACTCCTTATCTAAGCTAATAGCTTCTCCGCCGGGTCGTTAGGGTATCTACGTCGCCTCTACTTCTCCTATACCTCTACTAGCTTATCCCGGGCTAGGTTATATTCGTCGCTCTCCTTATATATCGCTAACCTCCTTACTCGCATCTATTATTCTCTTTCGAAGTACCTTATATATGCGGCCTACTCTAGATCCGCCTCTTTTATTATCTAAGCTTATATAGCCTAGATTTCCCTCTTAATATCCTTATACTTATTACAGTACTTATAGCTATAGCCAGATAGTAGATTATCGAGCGTATAGGTTTAGATATAATAGGAACGATGTAGAGAGGGTAGAAGAAGGCGAAGCGGGACTAGAAGAGGGCTTAGAAAGAGAAGTCGAGTAATAGAGAATAGGTAGACCTTTCTACTAGATATTCGACCTATCCGCGTTACCTACCTACTAGTTCGTATACTATCCTATAGTTAGATAGCTAGTCGGACACTCGAGTAGAGTTCGAACTTAGTAGGATAGTGCTAAGGAAGGAGTTCCCGCCTCTAGAAATATAAATTATAAGTACGTAACTTTAACCTTAGTAATATAACTAGGTGTCGGCTGCCTATAGCGCCGAAAGGGGTATTAGAACATTATAGATAAAGCGAATCGAGAATCTCTAATCTAGTTTATTAAACAAACTCGTCTAACTATATAACTTAATAGCGCTAGAGTAATATATTAATAAATTACTATATCGCCTCGAAGCGTATATTTGCCTATTAATTTAGACTACCTTCTTAACTTCCTAGCGCAATAAGACCTATAATGGAATTATCAGGACCTAGTCTTCGACATTGCCTTATTCCTCTATCTCCTACTTCTATATATAAATAATGTCTACTACGAGCGTTATAATCTTATAGACCGTAAAATCGGCTAATAGCTCTCCTCTAGTATAGTATATTATAAATATCGACCGGTATACATTTAGTCTAGCGTATCGCTTAAGACCTTCTTCTAGCGTAGCGTACTCTTTATTAGAATATAATATGCCGCGGGCTTCTCTCGCCCTTTCCTCCGATAGACCGTATCCGATAGACTTACCGGTTCCGTCCTTTCTAAAGCTATTTACCGGCATATCTAGATAGTCCTATCTCGTAAATAGCTACCTAGGCGGATCGTATTCCCTCTATAGCTTATATAGCCGCACCTAGGCTGCCCTCTTATTCCTCTAGCGCATCCTTTCTATATCGGCTTTAGCTTCTATCTCTTGTTTTATTATCTATAGTATCTCGAACTATTCGGCCGTAGCTAATACCTCCGCGTAGCAATAATTATTAGCTACCTTTCGTAGGATTCGCTCCCGATCCGTCTTTTCGAACTATCTACTATTCTTCTCTCGGTCCTTCTCCGCTTCTTAGGTTATCTACCTCTACATTACTTATATCTCCGCCTTACTAGGATTGCCCCGTTTCGCTAGCTCTTGCTACTAACTATTAAGCTTAGAACGTTTCTATCTACTATTACCCTATACTCCGGTATAACCTATATTCTCTAGCGTAATCGATAGGCTTTATATTATACTCGACCCTACCGTTAGGCTTCTACCTCGTATACTATCTACACACTCGAGTTGTATTACTATCGGTCCTTGCTCTTTACCCCCTATATCTATCTATACCTAGTACGTCCTCTTGCCTCGGGTTTCTATCTATTTATAACGTCGGCATAGTATTATTGCCCGGTAAATCTAGCCTACCTTCTATAAGTCTTAGCCTCTTAAGAATAGGCAAATCGCGCTAAATATCCCTTTCTTTTAATACTCTTCTACGGTTACTCTCCGTAGGCGCCGTACCTATTAACTACTACCTATCTATATCTTAATTGCTTAATAGCGGATTACGGCTATAATTACCTCCGTCCTTACCGACTTTATTATCTATAGTCGGACCCTAGCGCTTTAATACTTGTTATTTACTCTACGTATGTCGCTATTCGGAGCCCTAAACGACTAAGCGTTTCGAGACCCCTCCGCCTTATAACTTCGAGCGCTATAACGATTACTTCTCCGAGCCCTAGGTCGACTTTGTTTTAAATATTCGCCTCTTTACTCGCGCAGTAGTTCCCTCTTTTAACTACATAGTACCTAAGTCCGTAGCTAAACTGTTAATAGTTCCTTATAGCACTATATCTAACCTCCTATTCTATAGGTTAGTAATAGGAGCTATATTTATATCGTCTCCTCCGTTACTATACCTAGCCTCTACGTCTTTATCGTAACCTACTAGATAATCTACTTAGAGCCTTCCTCTTAGTCGACCTTACTCCTTCTACTATCTATTTTCTACGTCGTCGTCCTTATCCTTAGCGTCCTTAGGAGGCTACGGTCGCTTCGTATATTCGGATTACCGCGCTTATTTGTCGTACTAGGTCTAGCTAGGATTGTTAGGTAAGCGGTCCTTTAGGGCTTCTTTCTCTATATACTCGGTTAGTACTAGTCTAGCTGCATAGCTATATCTATACGGGCCCTCGTCGACTTTATTACGACCCGCGTAATCGAGATCCCCCTTATAGCCGACGTATTTAGCGGAGTTTCTAACATTCTCCCCTTCTTAACCTCCTCGACCTTTACCGGCCTACTCTACTAACTATCTTACTATATATCTATTAGCTAATAGTCCCTCGATCGGAGTCTATTATAGATATACATTAATATTTGTAGTAACTATACTTGTCTTCTACGAGGATATAATAGTTATTCTATACTAGTAGAGACTGCTCTAATACCTCTAGAGTTTTCCTTCGCATTAGTATAATCTTTATTAAACAGATTACCTTAAATAGTAGTGCGGCGTACCGTAGTTTAGGATCTAGATAGCACAACTCCCGACTAAAACAATTAGCTTTAATAAGCTTTCGGCCCCTCGAAATCTACGCATATTATACCTAATATAATAGTTTCCCCTAATACCCGCGGCTATATATATCTAGAGTATATCCCGAGAAATAAAGAATAATATAGTATAAGAGGGGGTTAAAGATCTCTAATCTACTTAGCTATAGTTCGGGACGCGATTAAAAGCAGAAGTCTAAGAAAGTCTAGTAAGGAGAAAATATGCCTCTTCTTGTTAATAGTACGTAGAAACGGTATTCGTTAAAAATATTATATTAAACAATAAGAATAGTACTCCGCTAGCGCGCTATTAACTTCTTTTATACCTTATCGACTTATATATATATATATACGAGAATAATAGTAGACCTATCTTTCCTATCGTTGCCGTCGTCGTCTTAATTATAGATTAGGGTTAGGGTTTAGGTTATAGTCCCCGCGTAGAACTCTATAGTAGATATAAGCGGGCCCCTTAATTTAGTTAATAGTAAGGTATACTACTGCACTAAGTATCTAGGTTATGTTTCTTACTAAGCCCTCTAGGGATAGAGAAGATAATAACTTCTCGGATAACGAAGAAGATACGTACACTAAAGAAGATAAATTCGAGGAGGAGGATAAGCTACGCGGTCCTAATCCCTAGAAGACTATAAAGAAGTTCTTTAAGTTTAAGCCTAAGTTTAAACGCGACATATTCTCCCTAGTAGTTATCGACGAGGCCTATTGCGTTTAGGACCCTAACTAGTAATAGACGAAGGCGCTATTTAGTCTTACTAGTTGCAGTATTATTATGCTTACGGCTACTCCGACGAACAATAAGCCGGCCGATTTTGCGGGACTTCTTAAATTTCCTTAGAAGCGTATACGACCCTTAGTCGAGAAGTAGAAGGCGGATAACGGGCTATAGAACGCCCCCCCTCCTAATATCGAGGCGTATAGAACTGCGCACAAATCCTTTAAGTTACGAGACTATAATTAGAACTGCTTAACTAAAGATAAGAGGTTAAATCTCTACTAGTACTTCTATCCGAGTAACTTCCGTAGTCTTATCTCGGGTGCGAAGCGGACAAATACTAATATTACGTAGTATTAAAATAAGTCCTCGTAGAGGTGTCTAAACTAGATTTTTATATAGGTAAGCTGTAGCGGAAGGTACCTATAGAGTAGGAATAAGGTAGGAACTAATATGTTAATTAAGTTAATTATTTAAAGGTATGTCTCTTCCTACTAACTTTAGGGATCTAGACTAACAGGTTATATAACCTATATTACCTAACCTAGCAGTGTTAGTACAGCTATTCCGGGACTACAGTTTCTAACACTTCTATATAGGACAGAATAACTATACATATCCTAAAGAATCCTTATCTACTATCGATAGCATCTAGCTTTAGAAACATCCCGCTTTTTACCTCCCTACTAAATATTTAGTTAGTAAACAAAGTGCTAGAAGTTTGGACTAGTTAATAGTTTTGTTAAGCTATCCGTAACTATCTCCTTTGTTAGAAGATATTCTATACAGATTTTCTTTTGCTACTATAGCCTTCTAATATAGTTGTAGGTAATGTTAATATGCTTTAACCTCTTATACACGTAAGCATCCTTTACTAAAGTAAGGCAAGCCTAATTGTTACTATAGAGCTAGACTAGCTTTAGTTCCTATGCTATGTCCTTCTTTAGCTTTAAGACTAGTTAGAAAGGCATCTCTCTAATTAGTTCTAAGGCTTTTATCTCTCTTAAAAGTGCTAAGATAAACTAGGACTACTTTGCATAGGCATTTATTGCTATAAACTTAGCTTCTATTATAGAGGTTGCTACTAACTTCTGCTTCTTACTTTTCTATAAGATTAGGGTATTATAGAGCATAAAGACATTCCTTAGGATTAAGATCCTACTAACCTTGTCTATTGCAAAGTTAGAATCTAAATACCCTATAAGGCATCTATTTCCTAATCTAGAAAACTAAAGACTAAGGTTAAGTAATAACCTTAGATATCTTAAGACCTTCTTTAGTGCTCTTATATGCTTCTTAGATAGGTTACTAGAGAAAGCACTTAGCTTCCTAATTGCAAAGGCAATATCTAGCCTAGTTATAATTATAGGCTATATCTAGGTCCTAATAATCCTCTAGTATTCCTCCTTACTGTATCTCTTATTATAAGGTCCTAACTTCTTAAGTCCCTTATAGTTGTCTATTAGTAAGAGAGTAGGCTTTAATATCTTATATTTAATGCCTAGCTTTTAGAGGCTTTCCTAGATGTAGTAGCCTTAATCTAGCTTTTATGTCCCTACTTTCCTATCTCTTATAATGTTTATTCCTAGAATTCTAGAAGGTTTACTAAGATCCTTAATCTTAAAGATCTTCCTTAAACTCTGCTTAGACTAGTTTATAGATAATTATATTAATGTAGCAGTTAGGATGTTATCTATATAGGTTATAACTATAATACTCTTATTAGGCTAATATATTAGGCATGGGTTAATATCTAACTATATTAATCTAATTTCCTTTAGCTTTAACATATAGAGCTAATTCTAGTCCCTTACAGCTTGCTTTAGGCTATAGAGGCTTCTAGAGATCTTTAAGACTTAGCCTAGTAGAAGTTTAACACTCTTTAGAGAAGATATATAGATATCCTCCTATAAGTAGCTGTTTGTAAATATACTATCTATATCTATAAGGTAAAGTTCTAAGTTATACTTATATATAACTACTATAAAGGTCCTTAGAGTCTTATGTCTAACTATTAGTGCAAAGGTTTTAGTAAAATTAACCCTATATTTCTATAAGAAGCCTCTAGCTACAATTCTAGCCTTTAGCTTGTTAAGAGCTCTACTAGCTAGTCTCTTTATTGCAAAGACCTACAGTCTACTTAGAAGTAACAAGGTTTGCTCCTTTTAGAGCAACCTCCGGCTCCTAAGTATAGTTGCTTATAAGAGTATTAAGCTCCCTCTAGATTGCATCTTCCTATATTACTCCCTATTCTTTATCTCCTACTACTTCCTTATAGGATTTTAGTAGAGGGATGTCTCACTTTGCAGCAATTAATAGAGTAATAGTAGAGTAGGCAACTTTAAGGAAGTTAAGCTATAAGTCTAGAGGAAGTTTAAGAATAACTACAGCTAATGCTTAGAGTAGTCTCTTAGCTTCTAGCTCTTAATCCTCTTCTAGATTTTTAGTCTAGTCTCTTACTCTCTTCTAGCTATATATATCTTTAACTAATTTTAGACCTTTAGGCTTAGTCTTAAACCTATCTATATTAGTTATAGCTTTTCTTTTCCTATATACTAGTGCTGCCTAAACACTAGTAGTCTTAATGCCTAGTTTCCTAGACTCTAGGTCTAGTAAACTACCCTAATCCTAGAAATCCTTTAAATGTTTCCTAGACCCCTAGTCTAGCAAACCTTAGTCCCTAAATCTTTAAAATTTCCCTAAGTAAGATAGGGGAGAAGGAAGCTATATAAATGCAGTTAATATAGGCTTAGGAGGAAGAGTAGGAGTAGGAAGATCTATTACCCTTAGTAGTCTTCTAAAAGGTTTCCTCTAAGGTATAGTTAAGAGTAGATATTATAACTTAAAATAAAGTTTAAGGTCTCCTCCCTCCTTATCCTTAAAGAGGATAACTTAGGAGTACTGCTTAATAGCCCTTATATCTAGGTCCTAAAAGATCTATAACTTTAAGGTACCTTTAACATATCCTATAAAGACAACTTCCTTTCCTCTATTTATAAGCTTATTACTTCTTACCTATTTAGGTTATAACTTTAGGTCTATATATATAATGCTTTAACATCCCTATACCCGAAGATAATTTATAGTAGGCTTAATTCTAGTAAAGGCCTCTTTAGGTAAGAGGAGAAATCCTTTAACTATTAGTCTATTTAGCAGTCTGTTTCTAATCTCGTACTAGGTAGTAAGTGCCTTAGGCTAGAAATTAATTAGCATGCCTAACTCTTTAACTATTGCCCTAACTACATCTTCTAATGTCTAGATTAATCTTTCTACAACTCTATTTTAGATTAAGTTGTATATATCTATTATGTTATATTAGATCCCGTAGTCTCTTTCCTACTGTTTTAGTAGACTTATTAGCTCTAGAGCATTGTCTAATCTAGTTAACTTTAATCTTATTAATATCTTTAGCTTAGCCTTTAGCTTCTAAGCTTTAAGTGCAGCTAGTGCATCTGTTCTACTTTCTAGTAGGATTCCCTATTTCTTCCTTAAGAGATTATCTACAATTTCTAACTAATAGTTAAATCTAAGTCTTAACGTAGGTAGAGGGCTATAGATATTAAGTAATATAAGTTTAAGCACTTAAGGTTTCCTCTTAGTTACTTTGCCCTTATACTTCTTAATCTTAGCTAGTGCATAAACTCTACACTACTGCTTATACCTATCTAGGATTTTAATTAGGCCTAGAAGGTCTATAACCTTATAAGCATTCCTTAAAGGTTCTTACTAAAGTAACTAAATCTCTTATACTATAACTCCTACTAATTTAGTAACTCCTTAGTAGCTAATCTATGCTCCTACTGTTTAGGTAGCTTCTCTAAATAAATAAAAAAATAAGGCCTTCTCCTAGAGGTAATTATTAATCCTATAAATAAATAGGATACCTCCCCTTAACTTTGCCTAGACAACTAGCTTTCTAGAGGATAATATAAGAGTAAATGTTAGTAGTTAAACACTAAACTGCTTACTAAACTAACTCTATAAAACAAGGTTTACCCCTAGGTTTAGAATAAATAGAACATCCTTTAGCAGAATCTACTTCCCTATCCTTCCTTCTATAACTACTTCTCTAATATATATAGTATAGAGATATCCCCTACTAACCTTAATCTATCTTCTAGCTTAAAGCATATTTAAACTTCTAAAGAAGGATCTTTAGTTAGTTATATAGGATAAAGTATAGAAATTAAGTAACTACTCTAATATAGGGTACTTACCTTTTGCCTTAATAGTTAAACAGGCAACTTTATTAACCTTACCTTAGTTAGATAGGACTTCTAAAGCTAATAGGGAGGAGGGAGGTTACTCTTATATAGTAAAGGCCTTTTTAGCCTTCTTAGCCTAGAGCTTATTCTCCTAGGATTAAACTTGTAGCTAAAGTTTCTTTACTATCTCCTTAAGATCTTCTTTCTCTAGTAAAGGCTTCCTTATATGCCTTAGTAGAGATCTTCTCTTCTTAATCCTAGATTTTCTAGATGTCTTAGTATGCCTCCTAGCACTTTCTAGCCCTAGGCAATCCTTTATAGAGTAGCTTCTATTATAGAGGAAGTATATTATTTAACCCTTCTTCTAGAAAGCTACTATTGCTATACTATCCCTCTAGTACTAATCTCTAGACTCCTAAGACTTAAGGATAAGGAGGATCTAGTTATAGTCCCTAGTAAGGCTAGGCTAGGCTATAATTGCATTCTTAGTTACCTTAAATTTAGGAGGGAGTACTAAGAGGAGAATTCTGCATTTCCTCTTAGGTTCCTTATAATATTCCTCCTTTAGATTAACCTCTGCAATTCTCTTTGCTAGAGAGCTAATATAGCTCTATGCTAACCTAACTATATCTCCTTCCTTTATCTTAAAGTTTATAAGCTCTTAGACTATAGATATAGTATATGCTGTTAGCACCTTGCTATATTTCCTCTTTAAAAGGAGCTAGATCTAAGCAGCTATATCTATAGACATAGAGGCCTAGATCTTATCTGCATTATCTAAACTAAGTCTAAGCCTTGGTTTATACCTGCATTTAGCATTGTCCTTTATGTAGTCTGTCTATGCTCTAACCTAAACAAGTCTCTCCTCTTAAGTCTTAAGTGTATTAAGTATAGTAATCTAGCCCTTTATAATATAGAAGATTCCCCTTCCCTTAAGGTTGTCCTTCTAAAGATTAAACTATCTTCTCTAGTTCGCCCTTATTAAAGTTAGTATCTTAATATAGGATCGTATATCCCTCTCTTTATCTATAGTATATAAATAGAAACCTAAAACTAAAAAACTCCTCTTTTAATATAGTATTTATAAGAAAGTTACGTAACTTCCTTATAGATATCTAAATAAATCTCTTAACTTAAGAGTAACAGTTTTAAAGGATAGCTGTTTTCCTTATATAGATTTAGGCTCTATAGGGCTTTAACTTTAAAAGTCCTTCTTAAGATATGTGCTAATAGTCTTAAGGTATCTATAGCATAAATTAGTTAGCTATGTTACTAGGCTCTTTTTAGCTTATATGCACCTTTAGGAACTTCTAGATAACACTAGGATCTTCTAAAGCTTCTAGTGTAATGTGTGGGTGTATACCTCCGGTCTACCTTCTCTTTTCTGCCTCTTTTTTAAGGTCTTATAGGTGTAAAGATAACCTGTACTATCTTAAACCACTTTATAGGTACACTATAAACCCGGGCTTATAACCTGTTAAACTAAGTCCTCCGTAGAGGTGTCTAAACAAGAATCTTGTATAGGTAAGCTATAGCGGAAGGTACCTATAAAGTAGGAATAAGGTAGGAACTAATGTATTAATTAAGTTTTTTTCTAAGGTCTGTCTCTTTTGTCTAACGTTAGGGATCTAGGCTAACAGGTAATATAACCTATCTTACCTAACCTAGCAATGTTAGTTAGTATAGCTATCCTAGGACTGTACTTTCTAACCTATTTTTATTATATAGGACTATTCTATAAGCCTTAGGGTTTAAAACAGCTAGCTTATTATCTTTCTAAGATAGCTAGTTCTTTAGTTATAAAGGATTCTAGGCGTTCGGTGTTCGTCGCCTAATTTAGACTAGTCTAAAGTCTAAACTTAAGCTCCTCTATATCTTAGAATAGCGGTTTCCTTTACTATCTTTTATACTATAAGGTATTCCTAGTATCTATATAGGGTATTTTAACCTCGTAGAATTAGAATATTATATTCTAATAGCCGTAAAATAGATATCTAGTATAAAAGAACTTAATTATACTTCTTTTTATTAAACTTCTCTAAGTATTAAAGGCTTTATCTGTTTTAGTAATTAACTCTAGGACTTCCTAGTATATAGATAGGACAAGTCGGCCCTCTAGATCTCGAACCTAATACTAGTTCCCCGCTAAACTCTAAGGCTAGACTTTAATACCTTTTATATAAGTTTCTTAGTAGGATTTTCTCGAAGTATAGGCTACTTTACTAGTACTAGTAGTCTTTTTTACTACTTTTAAGCTTATTATATACTCTTTTATATATATCTAACCTGTTCCTAGCGTATCTTAGCCCTAGGGGCCCTAGAACCCTAGTAAAGTATTTCTTTACGGCTTCTTTCTCGGATTTTAGGTTCTATTCGTAATATAAAAATAATTACTAGAGGATATATTATAAATATATATAAGTAAGATGTTTTATACCTATTTCTGTCCCGTAGAATCCGATTGCGTAATAAAATCTAGGTAGGTCCAAGTTTTATAGAGGTTTCTAGAGGTTTTAGAAAAACTCGGTCTTACTTATAAAAAAAACTCGGTCCTACTAAGTAAGTCTAAGGTAGATAATTTAGGCTTTATTATCTATACTAACGGTAAAGAAGTAGGACCTATCCTATCTAAACTAGATACCGTAAAGGACTAGTAGCCTCTAAGGGCGTAGAAAGAACTATAGCAATTTCTAGGCTTTTATAACTATTATAGATAGTTTATCCCAAATTACTCGAAGATTACTATATCTTTAACGTCGCTAACCGGAAAGGGTATACTATTCTCCTAGGGAAAGGCTTAGGAGCTTACCTTTTAGATACTAAAGTATAAGTACTACTCTTCCGAGCTACTAGCTAACTAGAATCCTAAGCTCCCTTTATTTTTAGAAACGAACTATAGCGGTTTTATAATAGGCAGCGTACTCCTATAGGAATTAGCCGGAGTCCTCTACTTCTATTCCTTAGGTCCTAATACTTCTAAGGCTAAGACTACTATTAGATTAATAATAGCTAACTATAGTACCTAAAGAAGATCGTTTACTAAAAGGTTCCCTATATTCCTAGCCGTATCTCCTATAGTAGAGCTCGCCTAATTATTTTAGGCGGTCTCTACTACTATCTATACTACTACTTAAGTAGCTACTATACGCGTCTCTAACTCTTATAGAGCGATATACGCGTACTAGGGTTCGGCCTCTATAGCTTATTAATAGGTATATAGCTTTAATATAGCGTACCGAATCTTCTTATTTCTAATCCCTTATCTAATCGTAGTATCTATTAAATCTTCTATATAACCTACTATATTAACCCTAGAGGAATCTATAATCGTAAATAAGATCGAACTTTATATTATAGTTAAATAGGGTATATATACAATATTTAGAGTGTTTATAGATATAGTAAGTTTAATAAGGAAGTAGCCTAGAATCTAGTAGTAAACGTACGAAAAGGTATATACTACTAAGGCGAAGTATAGAGCTACGCTACGTATTCTTAGAAGGGTACTAGTCCCTTATAGCTAGTAAGCTATACGAGGAAGCTATTTATCTTATATATATTAGGATACTTGAGATCGTAGTTATAGAAGGGCTAGCTATCGATCTAGTCCTTCGGAGGTAGGTATTTAATAGTCTAGTACCTTAGCCGTACTAAGTAATATTCTAGCTTCTTTCTCTACGTTCGCTACTACTCGGCTCTATTAGTACGAATACCTTCGTTATTTAGTACTACGCCTTTAATAGAGTGCTTAACTACCTTATTATAGTATATAAACTATATAGAAGTAGTTTACCCTTTAACCTTCTTACTAGAGCAATCGAGCGGCTTTATACCTTCCTTCTTAATTACCTCGAGCTTATAGTACTAACTATAGCGATAGATTATCCGATAATTATAATATAATCTATCTCTTATTAAGAGCAGACGGCTACTATTACCCTTCTATATATTATCTATAAGAGGCTAATAGATCCTTATCTTACTAACTATAAGCCGCTTAAGAAGCGTATTAAAGGGCTATAGCTACCTATTATTTAGCGTCTAGTAGTAGATATAGTAACGTATTAACTAAGCGTTTAAACTACTCTATTATATAGTAGTAGTACTAGTACTAATAGCCTTCTTTTTCTTCTTCTACTTTATCTTTATAATATTCTTAATATTACTATTACTAAATAGGAGCTCCTTAAGGGAATTCTACTAGACTTTCTTATCCTTCTTATTACCCCTAACCTTAAACCCTCTATTAAATCTAGCTATATTAAGTAGTATATTATTAATATACTCTCGTAGCTTAAAATCTAAATTATTAGCTATCTTATTTCTAAGCGTATCTAATTTAGCGTCGGCTATAGTAAAAGTAATAGCGAGTAGTATAGTAAAGCAATAGCGAGTATTATATTAAAAGTAATAGTAAGTAGTAAAAGCAATAACAATGCCTAAAAACGGCTGAGAACGCGTATATACTAACGACGAGGCACAAGGTAATAATAAGGAAGTCTCCTACCGCCGACGAAATACGACGATTGTGCACCTTATCTCGTCCGTGCGCGTCGGATCGCGGAGTCCTCCGGTGGCTGCGAGGCTGTGCTGGATTCCGGACTATTCCGCACCTGCCTCATGGCAACAACCTGCACAGCCCTGCAAAACCAGGTCCACGGTCAAGGAGGCCCCCGTCCCAAGAGGCGGTCAGATCAAATCCCGGTAAGTGGTAGACAAGCTCGAGTCATCGGAATGACACGTCACCTGGACACGTCACCTGGACACGTCACCTACATCGGTAACTGCGGTCATTGAAGGCCCGTCTGAGGTGACAGCGGCTGGGAGCAGGATAAGAAGGCATTGGGCGCCCGCAAGCATCGCTACTTCTCGACAAAAGCCATTCTCAGAACCACCGTTCAAGTTCACCAAGGTTCACATCAGTTCGCATCAGAGCAATCATCCGAGCCTACCAAGCAAACGGCAAAAATGAAGTTCTCCGTCACCGTCGTCTTCCTCTTCGCCACTCTTGCACTTGCCAACCCCCCTCAGGAACGCGCTGGTGTGTCTTGTTCCCTCTTGAATAGTGTCTCTCGCATATACTGACAGTCTACCTCGTGCAGCGGTCCCCGAGAAGGTCCAGAAGCGCGGCGGCGGATGTGACAATTTCGAGAAGCGCGGCGGGAGTGCCCCTGACTGTTGGGAGTCTGAAGCAGACTTTGAGGGTGAAGAGTAGTTTGATGGACCAACAATACTCTCCTGCACAACCTGCCTCATGTCAACAAACGGATTTACGCACCCATCTGTTCTCGCAAACAACACACGGCGGTGAACCGATGCCGCCGTACGATGGGGCTTCGCCGAGATCTGGAAAGGGAGGGTACCGAAACCTGCAGTGGGAGCGCTATAGGGTTTTTCTTATTTCGACAGCCGGATTCTTTGGGACTTCGTTTGATGAATTGGACATTCGTTTGGTGGACCTCCTCTTATGACGATGTTGAACAGTGCACACATCTCGTGCTCGGGAGTTGGATCTAGACAGTAGAACCGCCATTCCAACTGCTTCAACACTGCATGACATGACCCTTCCTCCAGCATATGACCGATTTGACGAGTTTGTTGGTTCAGCTCGCCCCCGGCCTTTGGCGCTCGCCAAACTTTTGCACTGCTGTCTCATATCGCCTTTGCCATCTGCCTCTGACCGAAGAACAGGACCTTTGCCAAAGCTAACAAGGCGGTCGGTGAGCCGTAACGCGTTACTCAACTGGCGAGCTTTCGCAATGAGCTTCCTACTCTGGCACTTTGCTTCCTCCTTCAGTCCACCAATCTATACTAAAGTGCCGAGACGGGTTTGTACAGGTGTGCATTAAGCAGCAATGAAAAGGGTGAGATTCCACAAGTTGAGCTTAAGCTTGTATCATTCGTGCCCACTCTAGCAGCAGTCGTAGTAAGTACAGCTCCATATCTTCACGCCTCAAAACTCGCAACGCCCACGCTCTGGACGCATCAGCTATATGCATGGCGCGATCGTCGTTGTTCAGAAAAAAATCCAAGGCTTTCCACAGGTCGAGTCCGAAGTCGTGGGAAATGGGCACAAAATGTAGCCACGGTATCAGGCGCGCGTCGTGCCACTCGTGATACAGAGTTGCCTTGAACACGACGGAATTAGACAGCAACATTGCGTGAAAGCGCCCGCTAAAGCTGTGTCCATCCACGTCCACTAGATAGCGGTATCTTGAAAGCACCTGGCTGAGAGGAATCCATGGTACCGGGCTGAAGTGTGTATCCAAGTATGAGCAGGGACGATTTAGATACTCGAACCCATCATCTCGGCACATGATTCCACTGAAACCAATGTCAGCATACGTTTCTGCGAGACTTTCTGCGATATGCCCTTGGGAAAGGTCAAGACCGGCCCAGTCTTCCTCGCGGCCAGATCTTATGGCGCGAATATATGTTGCATTGGTCAATGCAACGAAGCGATGGCGATGAAAGTACTGCCAGGTCTTGGGACCATGAGCACCACCAGTGTTTGTGCCGCGCCAGAAGAGTTTGTTCGCTTTCTGCGTCCACGGAGTCTGCCTTGGATTCGTCATTCCGAGATGGTAGTCCGGCTCTTGCGCCCAGTAGATGGTATCTGGATAACGTATCGCTGTCTCGATGGGCAAACGAGCTGGCGCGAACAGTGGAACCAGGTTTCTGGTGATGTTTCTTTTGATCGGTGCGACGAATACCCCATGTTTCTCCAGAATAGATGGCTGCGCGCAGATGTCACCGTCCTGACCGGGGGTATCCAAGCTTGACGCCTGAGACTGTTCAGCATCTGCGGGCGATACTGCGCGACGCAGTGGCGAGGAGGCGGGACAAGCGTCAGAAGCCGTTATTCTTGGCTTGTCCCGGCTGAAGAAAAGCTCACCAAACGGCGCTGTTGGACCAGAAATCAGACGAGTATCGGTGGGGTCGCCATGCGGAATCCAGATCCGAGGCGAAGAGTTGGCGTTCACTGGAATGCTCATGTTAGGCAGCCAGGTCGAGACGGTAGCCAGCATCTGTTCGAAATCAAAGCAGGGATAATTGCCGACTCCGCAGTCTGATGAGGTCTGTCCACGTTCTATGAAAAACCCATTGACCAGATCAGAGGGAGATTTTGCTACCTGATCTGCGTATATCTTGAGATACACTGGATCGACATGGGCGTATTGTTCCAGATCCTCGTGAATAGGGTCGAAAAAATCCTCGATCAAGGTCGCGTTGTAGTGTTGAGCGAGCTTGTACCACTCCTCAAATCCAGGAGGCGGCGTTCGGTGTCGGCGCTCTCGATACGCCACGACTGCCTCCGCGAACGACACGGTTTGACGTGTGAGTAGTTCCGTGAACTTCGCATCTGCTCGGTCCACGAGGGCATGAAACCTAGTGTACTGTCGGGTTTGATGACGCAAAGCCAGTGCCAAAGAAAACACGCATATCCAAGTCCGCCATCCGAACATGTCCTGCAAGAGCTGTAGATGGCTTGAAGATGTGGGAAGGTTTCGGTCTTGCAACTGAGATAAGGCAACTCTTGATCGAGTCACCAAATCTGACGACAGGCGACTGTGTAAGCTCAAACCCTCGTGCTCGATGCTGCGATTCAATTATTTGGTCCAGTTTCAATGATCCAAAGCCAGGAGCAACGATCCAAGGGCGCAGTCGCGAAGTCGCAATACCTAACCGCAGTCGCCAAGCTATGGCTCTCCTGGCCATCCGTTGATGCAGGTAAGCGGGTGAGCGAGGTTCCGATCGCGTGATGTGTCGGACACAGCGGGAGTCAACTAGGTAGTAGAATAGTTGTCCCTAGCTTAAAGGTCCTTCGACTGTCTCGATCAACGCGGTATCGATCGATGTAGCCTCGATCGACGACGCGTAGCCTCGATCGATAATACGCGGCCTCGATCGACGACGCGCGGCCTCGATCGACGATACGACATTCAATCGACTTAGGAGACCGATCCCCAGTTCCCTTGTTACGAGCTTTATATCGAGCTTCCCTATTACTAGCCGAGATTTCCGTAAGCTACTAGGATAGCCGACCAACGGAGTCCGGACACTATTCTAGGCCTTATCTAACCTAACCTTATTAGCTTCCGTCCTAAGCTTCTCTATTACGGAGCTCCCTAACTAACGTATATAGCCCTACTTAGGAAGACTACGCTAGTCCAATCTACTATACGATATTCTCCTAAAGCCGTCTCGTTTCCGATCGTATATACTAACCTAAGAAATTAGTAGCTATATCGAAGTAATGTCCGGTTAGTAGTAGATCGGTATCCTCTTCTAGGATAAACCTAGTACTAATATATATAGTAAGGAAGTTAGGTTAGGAGGAAGTCGGTTAGCTTCTCCTAAATAGGTAAAGATTAATACTCTTAACATTAGGTATTAAATTAGGCCGGATACTAACGACTTCCTCCTAATATAACTTCCTCTCTATATATATTAGTTCCTAGGCTTAAAGCTAATCCTATTATAGTTTTATATAGTAGGTCTACTAGCGCTAACTATAGTAGACTATACATTTCTTCTACTAAAAAACTACTTAGGCCCCGTTTACTTAGCTAAGAATCTAGTATCTATAGTAGTATCTACTACTTAGTGGATTCTTATTTAGATTCGCTAGTATCGCTATTACCTAACTAAACGGTTAGTATCTATATAAGTATCTACTATTACTAATATAGCTAGTCGCTAAGGAGTAGTTATTTAACATTAGGTAGTAATAATAGAGCGTATACGTATATATATACCGCTCTTTACTAACTCTAAACTTACTAATTAATTACTATAGAGTCTAGTAATACTACTATTACTATCCTTATTATTACTACTCTTACTATCGTTATTATTTTACTATTCGTCCGCTATATTCCTACGCTAGAGCGATAGTATAGACCCCCTAGTAAGCCTACTACCCTTATCGATCCGGACGCTAGTTAGAAGGAGGTATAGAAGTATCTATATAGTATAGATAATTACTATTATTAGATAACTCGATTACGGTAGCCGGTATTAGGTACGTTAATTACTAAGATTAAGGGAAGAGGTAGTATAGGTATATAAGCGCCGAAGATTTATATCGAAGAGTAGGTAGTAATATTCCTTAATACTATAGCGTATAACCTCTTAGCGAGGGATATTCGGTCGAAATACTAGTATTCGTTACTAACGGGCCCTACTATTATTAGTCGAATTAGCGTAGCGATATATTACATAGGTAATAACTATATGGTATTACTAAAGGTTAGCGCGCCTCTCTATACTAAACTAAAGGAGCTAGAGTTTAGAGCCTTTAGAAAGATACTCGGTATAATTAATAGTACCTTTATTTATACTACTATCTCCGAGGAGTAATAAGCTACGTAGATATATCGAAAGAACTTTACTATATAGAATGTTATAGCCGTATATAACTTAGACTATCGCTTCTTATATATGTTAGTTAGCTATAAAGGATTAGCGAACGATAGTACTATATTAAAGAAAGCGTACTAGTAGGACTTTAATATAGTAGAAGGGCGATATTATCTCGCTAATAGTAGATACTTAGTAACGGATAAGAGGGTATTAACGCCTTATTAAAAGACTCGATATTATCTACGTAAGTAGGTTATAGTAGTGTTATAGCTAGAGACGAAGGAAGAGCTATTTAATCTATAGTATACTTAGTTAAGGAACTATATTAAACGTATCTTCGGTATCGTAAAGAAGCGCTTTAAGATTATCTATAATAGTCTAAACCTAGGCTATTTAATACTCGACTAGAAGCGCATCCTTATAGCCTATCTAAGTATCTATAACTTTATCCTCGTCTATAGCTCGTAGCCTCTTAAATCCGAAGACGCGGAAATCCTTATAAATAATAGTATAGTCGGTAATCGGGGTATAGGTAGCGGTAGTATTAATACTAAGGATAAGGATAAAGATAAGGACGACGAGTAGCTCTAGTGTCGTAATAATATAGCTAAGGAGATGTAGTTGCAATATAAAGAGTTATTAGAAGGGTAGTTAAGAGTACTAGCTAGTATAAAGGAAGAAGAGGATTAGTTATTTCGGTAGGATCTTAGTATAATACGTAAGGAGGACGAAGTAGGAGGGGTTAATACTATTAATCCTAAGCTCGAATTTAAAACTACGCTCCTTCCTAAATAGGTAATTATATTACCGAATATAGTCGAATTTTTAAGATACCTCTATATAAATCGATAGTATAAATTGTCCTAGTACTTCTATATAGATTTAAGGTATCTTCGTTACCGAAACGCTCTCTACGCTACTCTTTAAACTATTAGGGAAGCTAAGGTTTAGCCTAGTAATAGACCTTAGGTAAGGTCGTTAGATAATATAATACCGAGTATAGTAGCGAATACTACTTACGTAACGTATAGTCGTATATTAGGAGGCACGTATATACCTCTTAATAATAGTAAGAATTAGTTTTATTACTAGTAGGATTAATAGCTAGCGTTCTATATACTACGATATCTTTATACTTCTTATAAAAACCCTACTAGCGTAAAGCTTATTTATTCTACCCTTTAACTATCCGGAAATTGTCTTCCTTCTATAAACATTATACTACTACCGCTACCGCTACTAATAGGCTAGTAACCCTTAGAGACCGGCAATTCTATGTTTATAAGTAGCTAATAATAAATATATTACTACTAAGGAGGCCGGATCTATGTCTACTAAATAGCTAGCTACCTCTCGAGTTCGACCGGTTTCTCTAGTATAGCGACGGCAATACTAGACTTCTACTAATTACGACCGAGATCCTCTAATAACACCGCTATATCCTTAAATAATAGGTACGTTATAAACTCCTTAACTATAATTATAGTAGTAACTAACTCTAGGGTATCCTTCTCGCGACGTACTTGTTAGGGAGCTGGTGCCCCAGGCTGCCATAGGCCTGATTCAGGCCTGCTCCGGGCCCAATGCTAGCCCGAAGCAGGCCCGTACGAGGCCTTGGCACGCACACCTCCCTTTTGTTCCCTTCTACCTCCCTTCGGTTCCCT
>JALRMM010000387.1:0-33061 GCA_026122155.1 Zymoseptoria crescenta
CCCCCCCCCCCCCCCCCCCCCCCCCCCCCCCCCCCCCCCCCCCCCCCCCCCCCCGCATGCGCGTGGCAGGACGTAGCGCAAAGGGATCTCAGACTGAGAGTGGGAGACTGGCGGTGTATACTGCTTGAAGGGCTCGGGAGAGCGCGTCGTACTCGCCGGATGTGTATCAGGCTGTGAGAGAGCGAGTGGGTAGCCCGGAATGGCCGGGAGCCGCCTGTCCGCAATGCGAGTCCGACAAAACCCAACGGAATCCGAACGCAGAGACGAGAGAGCAAAATCAATTTTCAAGTTTCATTAAGACATCAGATCAGTCTGCCGTTCTATCTTGGTATCTGTCTCTCTATGTGCTGTCAGTTCCGTACCTGTATATATGGCCCTCGAAATCTTTCTCCTTCACAATCCAAACAGACATCCGGCCCAATCCTTCTACTTCTCCTTTCCCTTCTCCTCCCCTTCCTTCGTCCCTACATACTTCCTCACCCCCTCCACCACCCCCTGATCCCCCATCCCCTCACACCACTCCTCCCACTCCCTCCACCACCACCCATGCGTCACCGCATCCCTGCCCAGATACCCCGCCTTCCCGTCCGCCCCGACCCGTCTCTCCCACGGCTTATCAACAATATAATGCAACACCCTCACCTCCTCATCCCTCCAACTCTCCGCATGCCAATACCGCCCCGTCTTGACCGCATTGAACTGCCACCCCACCGGCACCCACCGATCCCAAAAAAACGCATCCAGAAAATTCTGATCCGGAAACGCAAACGTTGGGACGCGCGGGTCGGTTTGGAGGAAGTGGTTCATCGCCTGCCAGAGAGGTTGCGAAGGCGTGCAGACGAAGAGGCCGGAGTTCATCAATCTGTACGTCTTCTGCTTGCCCGCGTCCAACTTCGCCAGCTCAGCGGTCGTGTGTGGGATTTCGGCGGACAAAGCGGAAGGGTGGACCAGAGGGGTCGTGGGGCAATTCTCGCGGTTCCATTCGGCGGGCGCCCAGGGGTCGTTGTCGATGTTGCACAGACAGGCGTGGTGGGCGGCGATCCAGTCGGAGGACGGGCGGGGGACGTCGAAGACGTCGTCGGGGTTGCGGAAGATCGTCATGTCGGCGTCGAGGAAGGTGATGTGTTCGGGAGCGCGGGGCAAGTCGAGGAGGGTGAGGGTGGCGTCGTCGAGGGGTTGGAAGGCGCGGAGTTTGGTGAGGGTGTCGTCGAAGCGGGAGGCGATGGTTTTGAGGCCGGCGGGGAGGGGGATGGCTTGGACGTGTTGGAGGCGGAGGAGGGGGTAGGTGGTTTGGAGGGATTCGAGGAGGGAGATGCAGGAGGTGGGGAGGGTGGAGGTGTATTGGACGATGATGGGGTGGATGGAGTTGTGCTTGTAGAGGGTGTGGACGAGGAGGACGACGCCGGGGAGGTAGGAGGAGCGGGTGACCAGTGTTAGCCAGGCGCGGGAGAAGGGATCTGCTGGTGGTGCGTTGGGGTCTGGTCCGGCCATTTTTGGGGAGGTGAGCTCAGGTGAGGTGGAGTGTGATGTTCGTGTATGATTCTTGCTGGGTCGCCGCCCACTGCTGTATATTATTACTTCTTGTGTCCGCCGGGATATGGCTCTAGGATATCAATGTTGATGTTGTATGCATCGTTGAGAGGGTGCTCTTCATGATCAAGTCGGACGATGTCATAGATTTCCAAGGTCCACTCCAATATCGAACGTAGTGATTATGCAACGGGTTTGCCAAGAGATGCGACCTACCAAAGAATGCTGTACCAATCGTTACACGGTCGGTTCTCGACCTCACCTCGTCCGGGGAGTGAAGTCCGGAACGTGTCACGTAGATGGGTCAGGTCAACTTCGATCAAGTGATGAAAGACGACTCGTCAACCCTGCCGGATCAACGTCACCACCCTAAGACAAGGCAAGGTCTCTCCCAAGTGCAACCACCTCACCTCACCTGAACCCGTATACATCCGATGTTCGTGAGAGTCACGACGAGAATGGTCGGTCCATTATCGATGCAAATTCATATATATCCGGCACGTTAAACGAGCCAGTCAAGGCAGCAAGCCAAAAGGACATCGAACACTCGACGCCTTAGGGTTGACAGACCATAACCTCGACATCACCATGAACGACACCCACTGGCTCGAACGCTTCGACGCCCTCGTCGAATCCGGCGTCGTATCCTACGATGCCCAACAACAGACCATCGAACACGTCGAAAACGACCTCAAAGTACCTCACCTCCGCCCTTCCCCCTTCACCACCAAAACTAACCCCCACCCTCCAGTACCACTTCATCCTCACCACCGCCCTACGCAAAAAACCCCGCTCCCCCTCCTCCAGCATCTCCACCACAAACCCCACCCTCCGCCCCGGCTCCGACATCGACACAACCGGCTACGACCTCGGCCCCATCGGGCCCTCCCACTTCCTAACCCTCAACAAATTCTGCTACGCCCGTCCGCACCTCATGCTCCTGACCTCCGACGGCACCCGTCGCCAACACGAACCCTTGGACCTGGAAGATCTGGCCGCGGCCTGGAGTCTCCTGCAATCTGCGAGTCGGGGGGAATATCTGGTGTTCTTCAACGGGGGGAAGGATGCGGGGTGTAGTCGGGTGCATAAGCATTTACAGATTCTCCCCACGCCGACGGAGTCCCTCGCTTCGTTCCTCGATGATGATGAAGATGGCGTGGAGCCGGAGGTGTCGTTTCGGTGGTTCTTTCGGAGATTCGGCCGGCGGGAGGTGACGCCGGAGGTCCTCAAGCAGGTCTACGATGAACTCATGGAGCGAGCGGCCCGAGTCTGTCCGCGGAAGGAGGACGACGCGACTCCAGACGCGGCGTGTCCGCATAATTTCTTGCTGACGAAGCGATGGATGTTGGTGGTCCCGAGACGGCAGTGGGGGATTGGGGAGGACGCGGGAGCGAACGCGCCGGGTATGATTGGGTGGTTTGCGTGTTCGAATGGACGGAGGGAGATGGAGGTTTGGAAGGAGAAGGGGGTGGGCAAGGGGTTGGCGATGATTGGCGTGCCGAGAGAATGATTCGGTGTGTGAGATCGGTGAGGCGATGGATGCTGTTCTCCGCTCGGGCATTCGCGGACTCTGCTCAATACTAGACTATAGACTACATTTTGTATAGATGACAATTGCCACTCCGCCATGGATCGATCGACGCGGGCCTTGGTGACGGGATCGAGCTCAGGCGCCGGTCTGTGTAGCTGGTATACTTCTACACAGAACGCCGTTCTTCGGGTGTCGTTGGACATTGTGCTCGGAGAGCTCCGAGCCAAATCCACCAGTTGCCGATATACAGTCGCAGTACCTCCTTGGTCCCGCTCAAATTGCACCGCACAAGTCGAACATCGGCAGCATGGAGTACACAGTCTGCGATGGAGAGCGAACATCGATCTCGAGGACGTACGTGTCTACAAGTCAACCGGAGAGCCAACGGAAATCTTGTTGGCCCTACGGCTTCTGCTGTACAGCCCAAGCTACCGGAGTCCAAGTTGCGTGTTGCGATTTGGGCGGAGCTACGGAGGTAGCCTGCAGTGCAGGGTCCCAAGCAATCAAGCGGATCGTGCCGAGCGTCTGCTTTGGTCTCAAACGGCGTCTGCAAAGAAATTTCTTGGGATGCCAAAGAAGACCCAGCTTCGAGTGTCGTCGCTGACCAGGATCGGACCTTGTTGATACGACGGTGTGGACTGGCGCTCGAGGACCGATGCAATACAGCGTGATCGATATTCTCGTCTTTCCTACGACCCAAACTTCTTGTGCACAGCTTGGACAAAAGCAGGACCACATCTGCAGCATCCCCCTATCATCTTCGCGCCGTTCCGCGTCCATTGATCAAGCTCAAGAGCAAGAGCTTTATCGTTCGCAGAGGACTGCTCACTCGTGAGAGCCTCGTCCGGACGTTCACCGTGCCATGTCTTTGTGACCGCATCCCAGACTTCTCCAGAATTGGGATAGCACACCAGTGAGATCGACGTGAGTTGGCTCAGGTGTTCCAGCGTTGCGTTCGCCATGGCCATCGGCACGCAGTTGATGCCAAAGCCGATGATCTGATCGCGGTGTTCCTCGACAAGTCGGAGTACATCTTCCCACGGAGTCTGATCGCAGAGTAATTTTGCAGAGTGGGCCGTACAGCACAGCCATGCGATAGTATCAGGGAAGTCCGATCGCAATAGCGTTAGGATTGCCCGGATCTCTGACATGCTTGGTATCGTCTCGATGGCCAGGAAGTCGGAACCAGCATCAATCAATGCTTGGATCCTGGGTCGATGAAAGTCCTGAAACTCCTTCTCAGTTCGAATGTAGTCTCCTCTGTACTCTGATCCGTCGGAGAGGTAAGCGCCGTACGGTCCAACGCTACCAGCGACGAGCAGCTTTCGGGTGGAGTCCACACCGCTGTCATATGCTTTCGTGCGAGCACTTTGCGCGACAGCGACACTTCGCTTGATGAGGTCTTTGCCCTCGTCTTCAGTCATGTCAAAGTGCTCTGTCAGGCCTAGAGTCGCAGCTTGGTACGACGCAGTGATGGCCACATCTGCTCCGGCGAGGTAGTAGTCCAGATGGACTTCTCCGATGCTGGCTGGGTCGTCCTTCAAGATTTTGGCGGACCAGAGAGGGTGGTTCAGATCGTGGCCGCGGGCCTCCAGCTCAGTTGCCAGTGCGCCGTCGAGGATCAGCGTTCCTCGTGCTTGGAGCACCGATTCGAATTCTTTCTTTGATAGCATCTTACTTTGTCTATCTTGGATCAGTGCCGACAGCAGAACGAGGAACCCACGGTGATAGCAATCAGAAGATCTCGCAGAATCACGAACGCCTAATCGGCCCTTGTGGTCAGTAGTGCAGAGGTGCGAATTTGGGTGCTAAAAGTCAGCCATCTCGCCATGGCCGACTTCGCAAGGCGGGCTAGGATGGACGACAAAACCGAAGGGCGCAGAAACTACACGCGCCATCGCATGCCGTATCGCCAGTCGGATGCGATACACTCGTTCGGCGATGAAGTCAGGAGGACGGCAGAGAGTTCAAATGTGAGATAGATTGTCCATTGAGGTCAATTCTTGCCTTAGGCCGTGACCCCCCCTAGCTCCATCGTAGCTGCACCTGTCTGTAGGCGTCCGCTCGCGATGTTGATCCACAATACAATCAGCACCTCACAGATCGCACCTCGCCAACATGTCCCTCTTCTCCTTCTCAACGCCTCTGGACATTGACATTGTCCTCGACAACGGCGACGACCGACCCACCGTAGACGTCAAACTCGACAAGAACCGACGCGAGAAGTGCCCGCTATACCTCGATGGAGAGACTCTCAAAGGCGCCGTCACGATCCGACCGAAGGATGGCAAACGACTAGAACATACCGGCATCAAAGTGCAGTTCGTGGGTACAATCGAGATGTTCTTCGACCGCGGCACACATCATGAATTCCTCTCCCTCCAAACCGAGCTCGCAGCACCCGGAGAGCTACAACATCCCGTCACCCTACCTTTCACCTTCAAGAACGTCGAGAAGCCTTACGAATCATACCATGGAATCAATGTCAAGCTACGATACTTCCTCCGGGTGACGGTGTCACGGCGAATGGCAGATGTGGTGCGCGAGAAGGATCTCTGGGTGTACTCATACCGTCAGCCGCCGGAGAGCCAGAGTGTGATCAAGATGGATGTTGGGATCGAGGACTGTCTGCACATTGAGTTCGAGTACAGTAAGAGCAAGTACCACTTGAAGGATGTGATTGTGGGACGAATCTACTTCCTGCTGGTGCGGTTAAAGATACGACACATGGAGCTGTCAATCATACGAAGAGAAACGACGGGCGCGCCGCCCAATCAGTACAACGAGTCGGAGACACTGGTGCGATTTGAGATTATGGATGGGTCACCTTCGCGTGGAGAGACGATACCGATCAGGCTGTTCCTGGGTGGGTTCGATCTGACGCCGACGTTCCGGGACGTCAACAAGAAGTACAGTACGAGGTACTACTTGTCGCTGGTGTTGATTGATGAAGACTCGAGGAGATATTTCAAGCAGAGCGAGATTGTGTTGTACCGGCAGGCACCGGAGAATAGCGAGCTTGCACAGCGGCAGGCGAAGGAAATACAGGCCAGCTAGGGTGTCCTTGGGAGGAGGCATTGGAACCAACGAGTATCAGGATCGCAGTCTGGACTTGTGGAAGCTCAGGCTGCATTGAGACGTACTTGAACGAAGCGGAGAATCTCGAGAGGCCTGCGACCACACTTTCGGGTGGGCATCAGCGTCTTGCATGGGGACGAGGAATCAACTAGACAAATGAAACGACTATCAAGACTTTGCAACATGTCATCCGCTCTGATGATTCCTGCCTCAGGCATTTCAACGGTTGTCGGCGGCTTTAGCAGAAGCATTGAAGCTCAAGACCGAGCAAGCGGGTTCTATTCCTCCATAAACACCGCCCTTGGGGGTGCGTTGAAATGTCGCAAGTAGTTTCTCTTCGTCAGTTGAAGCAGGTCAAGTCCTCGTCGCCAAAATGAGTGCCTTACGATCCGCCGTCGCGCGGACCCTACGCCTCCAACGACAACACGCTTACCGTCCATCCGGTCTCCCTCGTCCACTCTTCTACCGACAATTCCACGCCTCCACCCGATCAGACGTCGTGAAACCTTTCCTACTTGCAGACATTGGCGAGGGAATCACAGAATGCCAGCTAATACAATGGTTCGTCCAACCCGGAGCTCGTGTCGAGCAGTTCGACAAGCTATGCGAGGTGCAATCCGACAAAGCGAGTGTGGAGATTACGAGTCCGTTCGATGGTGTGATCAAGAAGTTGCATTATGAGCCTGACGATATGGCGATCACGGGGAAGGCGTTGGTGGATATCGATATACAGGGTCAGCTCAGTGAAGCTGACGAGGCTAAACTGGGTGGAGGAGAAGGAGAGCAGAGCTCGGGCACAGATATGGATGCGAAGACATCGGCGGAGGCGGAGGATGCGGTCAAAGAGCAAGAGCAAGCAGCGGAAGGGTCACAGCAAGGAAGCGTACCGGAGTCGAGGACAAATGACAGGCCGGAGCACTCATCACGGCCGAGCAAAGGCCATATGGGTGCTCTAGCTACGCCAGCGGTCAGGCACTTGACGAAGGAGTTCAAGGTCGACATCGCAGATATTGAAGGCACAGGGAAGGATGGACGAGTGCTGAAAGAGGATGTACACAAGTTCGTCTCCAGGAGGGATGAGAAGCCACAGCAAGCATCGACAAGTCCATCGACAGCGACAATAAACGAGGATCGCAAGGTCTCCCTCACACCGGTGCAAAATCAAATGTTCAAGAGCATGACCCGCTCCCTTAACATCCCACACTTCCTGTACACTTGCTCAGCAGACATGACAGCCGTCACGACTATGCGAAAGCGGATCAAGAAGGCCTCCGATCAGAGAATCACACACCTTGCGTTCATCATGAAAGCGTTGAGCTTGTCGCTGTTGAAGCACCCGCTGTTGAATGCTTCGCTGGACACGAAGGATCCCAAGAAACCCGAGTTGACCTACAAGGGGAGCCACAACTTCGGCATCGCGATTGACGCGCCAGCTGGACTGGTCGTGCCGGTGGTGCATAATGTGCAGGATTTGAGCATCGCTGCCATCGCGGCGAGGATGAAGGAGCTTGGAGAGGCGGCGAAGAACAACAAGCTGTCGCCGGGCGACTTCAAGGGAGCTACATTCACCGTCTCCAACATTGGCTCGGTGGGAGGAGGAGTTGTGTCGCCGGTGATTTCAGAGCCGCAGGTCGCTATCCTTGGAGTAGGCAGGTCGAAGATCGTGCCAGCGTTCAACGAGCACGATGAGCTCGTCAAGAAGGAGGAGCTGGTCCTCAGTTGGAGCGCTGATCATCGCGTTGTTGACGGAGCAGAGTGTGCGAGATGCGCCGAGCGGGTCAGGATGTTGCTGGAAGATCCCGGTGCTATGATGGTGGAGATGCGATAAGGGCTGTAGCGTTGCTCAATCGTAACCGGAGGGCGTAGAACCGTTGCATGATCAAGATGTGATAGAATGTGAGAATTTCATTGCCGATGCTGGCCGCTCTACGAGAAAATATTCCCAGGCGTACCTGACTAGCACTGCACCGTCATTCCAGGAACGCGTCTCACCCCGTCTCGGATGGGGCAATTGTTTCCCATTGTTCGGTCCGTATCGTGCTTATCGTGGTTCAAACGCCGATGTCGGACTGTGGGGAAGGGCGTGAGAAATGTTAACCCGCTCGGCTTTATTTGACCGGGATGAAGCTCTGAGAATGTTCCAAGTACAATAGGCCTGCGACGTCGAGCATTGTGATCACCAGACATCTCTTCTCACAATCAACGATGGCCGCCAGAGGATTGCAGACGTGCAAGCAGCAGCTCGGAAGCTCCATCAAGCCGTCGACGAAGTTGGGAATACGGACTGGACAGACAAAGGGAGCAGCTACGCTCGCGAGCTTCAAGATTCCCACAGTGAACAATGAGCCCAATGTGAGGACTACGGATGTCATACTCAATGAGACGATGCTGACAAGCAGTAGCAACACTATGGCAAAGGCTCCGTCGACCGCGAAAAGCTGGCCGCCGCCATGAAGACCCTGCGCTCGAAGGCTCCCTTGCAGGTCCCAATCATGGTAGCAGGCAAAGAGTCGAAGACCTCCAAGATCTCATCACAACCAATGCCAATGGAACACAAGTCATCGATCGCGTCCTGGTCGAGCGCCTCCACCTCCGACGTCCACAATGCGATCGATTCCGCTCTGGCAGCGAAGAGCGAGTGGGCAGATCTGCCATTCTCAGACCGAGCAGCGATATTCTTGAAGGCGGCAGATCTCGTCGCGGGCAAATACAGATACGACATCATGGCAGCGACGATGTTGGGGCAAGGAAAGAACGCCTGGCAGGCGGAGATTGATTCCGCTGCGGAGACGGTGGACTTCTTGCGGTTTGGTGTCAAGTATGCGCAGGAGCTGTATGCGCAACAGCCGGAACACAACAGTCCTGGTGTGTGGAACAGAGTCGAGTACAGGCCGCTGGAAGGCTTTGTCTACGCTGTCACACCGTTCAACTTCACGGCTATCGCTGCCAATCTGCCTTGTGCCCCGGCATTGATGGGGAATGTTGTTGTCTGGAAGCCTTCGCCTTCTGCCATGGCCTCCAACTGGCTCCTCTATCAAATCCTCCTGGAAGCCGGTCTTCCTCGCAATGTCATTCAATTCGTCCCAGGCGACGCCGTGGAGATCACAAAGACAGTCCTAGCCCACCCGGAATTCTCTTCTCTCCACTACACTGGCTCGACCGCCGTCTTCCGCCAGCTATACGGTCAAATCGGACAAGGCACTTCCGAAGGTCGATACAAGAGCTACCCACGTATCGTCGGCGAGACAGGAGGCAAGAACTTCCATCTCATCCACAACACTGCCGACATCCACAACTCCGTCATCAACACCGTCCGTGGGGCATTCGAATACCAAGGACAAAAGTGCTCTGCCACATCCCGCGCCTACTTTCCTGCCAGCACATGGGAGAAGACAAAACCTCTCCTCGTCGACGAGGTCAAGAAGCTCAAGATCGGCGGCCCGGAAGACTTCAGCAACTTCATCGGGCCAGTCATCCACCAGCAATCTTTCGACAAACTCTCCAAAGCTATCGACGAGGCCAAATCCGACAAGAGCCTCGAGTGCATTGTCGGTGGCAAGCACGACGGTAGTCAAGGCTTCTACATCCACCCGACTATCTACGTAACCAAAGACCCCAACCACAAGAACATGACAACCGAATTCTTCGGTCCCATCCTCACCATCTACGTATACGATGACTCCGCCCCGAACGCTTTCGCCGACATCTGCAAGACCATCGATCAGACATCCGAGTACGGCCTCACAGGCGCGGTCTTCGCTCAAGATCGGAACGCGTTGCGCTTCGCGGAGGATGCGTTGAGGAACGCGGCGGGTAACTTTTACTTGAATTGCAAGTCCACGGGTGCGGTCGTCGGACAGCAGCCTTTCGGTGGTGGAAGAGCGAGCGGCACGAATGACAAGGCGGGTTCGCCGAATCTGTTGTCGAGGTTTGTGAGTATGAGGAGTATCAAGGAGGAGTTTGTGGCGTTGAAGGAGGTGGGATACCCGTCTAATGTCGTTTGAGCGTGTGATTAGCGATGGCTTGTGCTTGGGGCGTAAGGTGGATACATTGACAGGAACTGGGCGATATGCATTGTGTCGGTGTCTGGCGAAGTCGATGTTGACTATGCGGTGACATGTGTAGTAACATGCACGGTAACATGTGTAGTAACATGTGTAGTAAACATGTGTAGTAACATGTACGGCTATTTAGTCTGCCTAGCTAACGAGCATGCGCGGCTAAATAGCATGCTGTCTATACTAACTTGCACGGTAACATGTACACCTATTTTGTCGGCCTGGCTGACGAGTGTTTACGCCTAACAGCACGTCCCGCTAATTGACGTGTACGCCTATGTAGCTGTTGATGTATGCCTGTCAAGCATGTCTGTCGACTGACAGGCACACGTACCGGGACGATGACAGGAACATTGACGTTGCTGGGTCTTGCTATCAAGGTAGACGCCAGAACCTTTTCCCGGCCGCATGAAGTGAAGCGCAGCAAACGCCATCAAAAGCCGACATCAAAGCCCGACGGCACCATGCACCCTAGGACCCCAAACTTGCCAACGTCACTCCTTCAAAATCTGGGCACGCGAGGCAATGGGATCGCTTGCCGCGAAATTCGACAGGGTGGTACACTTCTACAACGGCATTTCGTACTACGTATGCCGATTGACTTCGGGTAGGCACCGCCGGCAGTCTCACGGGAAAGAGGTACAAAGGATCCGGAGGCCGCACCTGTAGTCTCATCTCACTGCTGTCTTGCGTTTGTACCTCTCATTCGTACATCCATTCTACCATCAGCTCCATCAGCTCCATCACCTGAAGGTCTTGAAATTCGTTTCAGACGCCAAAGTCAATTCAACCTGTGACAGCCCATCGCTTGAACCCTGATCCCTCCAACATTGCAGCAGTTCTCGACACTTCTGCAGCCTTACCAGGCTTTGCGGCATCATGCATACCTCCAACTGTGACAAACAACTTCCTCCGACTCCACCTTCCGAGCCTGTTCCCCATGAACCGGCCAAGATGGCCTCGGACGCGAGCGGCGCAGGAACTTTGGCGCCTCTGTCATCACGACACAAGCACATCTGGGTGATTACTGGTCCCGCAGGTTGTGGCAAGACGTCGGTGGCCGAGTATCTTCACAAGACATTCTCATTACCATATCTCGAGGGCGATACAGTGAGTTGCTTGATCTGCTGAACAATCTCATGAAGCCTTCAGCTGACAACATTTTCAAAGTATCACACACCGGCAAACATTGAGAAAATGGCCAATGGGCAACCTCTGACAGACGCTGATCGATGGGACTGGCTCATCACTCTCCGCGAAGAGGCCGTCAAAGCACTGGAGAACACATCTGGAGTCATTGTCACATGCAGCGCACTAAAGCGCAAGTACCGCGACGTCGTGCGCATCGCAGCGTACCACAATCCGGAGGTCCGCATTCACTTCGTATTCCTTAATGCTTCAGAGGCAGCCCTGATGGATCGTGTGAGGGCGAGGAAGAATCACTACATGAAGGACTACATGGTCCACAGCCAATTCGAGAGCTTGGAGACGCCAAAGGAAGACGAGGTCGATGTGTTGAGTGTGGATGCCAGCGGTGACTCGAAGCATGTGCAGGCATTGGCGCTGGGGGTGGTGGAGAAGGTCATGGTGGAGGATGCGTAGAGCGAAGAAGATGTTGCCGGCTGGACCGGCACATCGGGAGCCTGGAATCTGGTGATTGGGACAGGAAAGGCGTTGGACAATGTCGGTCTGGAGCAAATACCCATTTTTGCGTTTCTTCACTGCTAGAAAACGATACCCTACATTGCAGTCCAGGCCACTGAGTTGACTGCCATACTACGACTGTCTGCCTGAAGTGTCGTCCGACGTGTACGCCTGTACACTACGTCCTCGCATTCCCTCTCCACGACTGTTCTGTCACACTGTCTACATATTTAGAGTTTCGTGGCGCTGTTTCTTGTTCCAGCCCTGCAGCTGCAGATTCTGTCACGCTAGGAAAGAGAGACCTTCCCTCTGACCACGACAGCACGATTGCACGACATCACATCAACAACAAACCTCATTTGCACGGAGCAGCTGCCATCATGGTAGACCGCATACCTTTTCCGCAACATCAGAGCGAGTTCGCAAACGATCCACGTGTCGCCTTCTCGAAGGAGAAGAACAACTACTTCCTCGAAGATGAAAAGGGAACCGAATGGGAGTGGATCGCGAGCCGTAATACTTGGAGCGAGACAGTAAGCGTTTCGACTGCTCGCTGAAGCGCAGATTTCGATGGCTCGCTGACAGGTTGTTGCGTCGATCAGGTCCCCGAAGAACTCATGAAACAGTGGGCTGAAGGCTACAAAGTGGAAGGAGTGGACGAGAATGAACCCGCAATGAATCCAGCCCAGAAACGCAAGCAAGCTCAACTCGAGAACGTAGGCATTCATTTCTATCATCATTGATTACATCGACTCTAACAGTTCGCAGCCGGACGAGAACCCGAATGCCGCCAAAGCCAAGCGCACTGCCACGACTGCCAAAGCCAGCGCCACTGACAAACTCCTGGATCCGGACAATGCCATTTTCGTGACTGACCTGCCTCTAGATGTCAATACTGACGAGATCGAAAAGGTCTTTCAGCGATACGGAGTCATTGCGGAGACACCAAACGATTCCAGCAAGATCATTCACATCAGCGAGAACGAAGATGGCTTACCTACGGGCAACGCGGTGATTGGTACGTATAATGGATCCACGTGCTTGCACGAGCTAACAACACCAGTTTTCAACGATATACACGGTGTTGCACAGTCCATCGAACTACAAGATGATGCAGAGTTCACTCGCAAAGGAAGTCGCAAGACGAACAAGATCAGAGTGAGAGCTGCCACAAAGGACGACTTCGAACGTGAGAACGTCCGCATCGACAAGCCTGTTTCCGACGCTCAATTGAAGCGCAAGAAAGCCGAGATTGCCGAGTAAGCTGTGTCCTGTAATGAATAAAAATTGTTCATGCTGATTGTCGTTGCTAGTCGTCTGAAATCCTTCGAAGACGAGGACGAAGACCCAGTCCCTACTGTCCGCAAGCCTGCATCCTGGGAGAAGCTAGTCATTATCAGTAACATCTTCACCCTGGCGCAACTCGAGGAGGACGATGAGCTTGCAGACGACATCCATCGAGATGTTCTGGAAGATGCCGAAACGATTGGTCCAGTGAAGAATGTCGTAGTTTACGACCTGGAGCCACGGGGGATCTGTGTCATTCGCTTTCGGGACGTCGAGTCTGCTCAGAAGTGTGCCGATGCTTGGGATGGTCGTCGATACAATGGCAGAGCGGTCCGTGCCGGCGTGCCTACTGAGGCGGTGAAGTTCAAGAGAAGCATGAAGACTCGTAAAGAGGACGATGAGGAGGAGCGTCTCGCTCAGTTCTCAAAGGACCTTGAGGCTGGGGCTTGAGCTATAAGTATGAGACGGCGAGAGGCGAGCTGTGCTGTTGAATGTGCCCGAATCGACCTCGAATATCCGCCAAGGACAGATCACATCGGGAACGAGCGCGAGGTTGTACTACACAAGGTCCACTGCCGGGATTCTACTCAAGCTTGATGCGTTCCTCTCTCGCAGCGTATGGATCAACATGAGTCGTCGCAAATTTGGTCGCTTTGACTTTAGCCTCAAACAGGATGTCCAGTTCCTCGTAGGAGCGATCGCGAGTCTCCGGTAATCGCAAGTAAGCCCAGACGAAGAATATGAGGCACGTTCCTGCCCAAAAATACGCCGTCTTGCCGTGCCATGCCTTGGGAGTCAATCAGCAACGGGTAGCCTTGAAGACTTGGATTCCATACTTACGGCTTCGGTCGGATTAATCATGTACGGCTCAATTACGTTGCCGATCACCTGAGAGACGTAATACGAGATGCGGGACAGGCAGACCGACTTGTTGCGCAGACGCATCGCAGATGTTTCGGAAATGATGGCGTAGCAGACCGGTCCTACTGTGAGATAGTATATCAAGAGCCAGCCAACGACAAGACCTGCCTGACCATAGGACGAGCCACTAGAATTGGAGACAGATGCCAGCATCCCTGTCAGGAGGAGCAGGCCGCATAGACTCCCGAGACCAACGACGTAGAGCGTCCGTCGACCAAAACGAGAGATGAGGAACCAGGACACGATTGTCCCGATGGACGCCAGACCGAGGCCTCCGACGCTGAACTTGAAGGAGTAGTCCGAGGAGAGACCGGCCTGCGTGAAGAAATATGCGGGTGTTCCGCCGAGCGGACTGCCGCACCAGACTTGCGCGGCAAATACCATGCACGCGATCTCCGTGCGACGGAGATCAACACCATTGAAGCAATCCAGATAAGAAGATCCTCCTTCGACTTCTGCCTCAATCTGCATGGTATGCTTGATCAGAGCAATCGTATCATCTGTTGTCTGCGCGGCCCCTCGGGACGACAATCTCTTGAGCGAGTGCCTCGCATCCTCGATCCTTCCTTGTCTCACCAGCCACCACGGTGATTCAGGTGCAAAAGCGATCAAAACGAGGAGAGGGAGAGGGAATACCCATTGGATGGCGAATGGGATCCTGTACGCCCACTGGGATGTGCCATTGCTGAAGCCGGTCAGGACGCCGGCAGCGATTCTAGACACACGAGGCACAAGAGTTAGCGATGCTTAGACAACAAGCCATCGACACGATCCCAGAACCAGCATTCCCGTTATCCTGCTCGAACTGCGCGATCCGAGCCGTGCAGGTGCAAGCCATGCAGTGCAATTTGAGCAGCGCGGCGGAGGCATAACCCGAAGACAACGTCGGATCCGAAGACTTACAGTTGACCCAGAGCCCAGCAAAGGTTGACGTAGACGGTCAAGTAGCCTCGCAACTTCAAGGAACTGAGCAAGGTCATCAGTTCGAGGCCACAGGGCCAAGCATGGCGTCGGTATGAGATAGTCTTACCAAATTTCCGAGGCGTATGCAGGAGCCATCGTAGCGAAGACGCCCCAGGGAATTCCACAAAGGATCAGACCGACCAACAATACGGCAAGAGAGGGCGCGAAGAACAGTGGGAAAATAAAGGCGATGATTGATGCGAGCGAAATGAGGAGGACCTTGCGGTACCCAAATTTGTGAGTGAGCCAGCCGTTCAAGAATGCGCCCAGAATCGCTCCTATGGTCGGAGCAGCACCAAGACCGGACTGCCACGGGGCTGGAATCTGGTAGCCGTCGTCCACGGAAATTCCGTACTTCTTCGAGAAAGCCGGTTGGGC
Organism: Zymoseptoria crescenta; assembly: GCA_026122155.1. Taxonomy (NCBI): domain Eukaryota; kingdom Fungi; phylum Ascomycota; class Dothideomycetes; order Mycosphaerellales; family Mycosphaerellaceae; genus Zymoseptoria; species Zymoseptoria crescenta. Next base: position 15,391 of record JALRMM010000387.1, read on the forward strand.
GAATAAGGACGACACGAGCACAATGTCGTAGCCCTCCATGATGCTGCAGACGTACGACGCTGATCAGTCGATGAGGAAGGCTTACAGGGAGGGCTCCAATACTAACATTGCCATCGACACCGCCATCGACCACAGCACAGCTTTGCGCTCATCCTTCAATGCTTGGAAGAAGCTCGTGCTCTTCTCGAGATTCGCGGCGAGCTGGGCGACGTCCACCTCTGAGTCTTCCTTGATCTCGAGTCGAATGTCGTGCATATCGCCTTTGCACTTGTCGCCCTGGGCAGAGATACTCATGGTGACTCGAATGTGCAACGGTCCACCGGTCGCAGGCGGTCAATGGATTGCGTATGGATGCGAGAGATCCGCTTTGTTCGTATCGTGCCAGTCTGAAGACGGAGATTGAAGCACGAGACCATGCACCAACGCATCCTTGTTTGGGCTCCTGCATCCTTATGTCACACGGTTGGAAATGCGGAGTTGTGAGGATACGATGCGTGCCGGAACCATGTCCCTGCACAATGAGCTGACAGACCTGAACCACCATGCCTCTGCAAGGTACCATGGCGTTTTGTGGGGTTGATGGTGTCGTGCTACATTTACCCGAAGATGCCGGCCGGAGCAAGAGGACGACGAGAGTTTGTGGGGGTGGAGAAGGTTCATCTGGGGTTGAACGGACAAGTTCACTCCGTTCTCGATATTGCTGCTCGGTGTAATGTCCGTACTGATCCGCCGTCCCATGTTGCTCCGCAATTTGGCTGATATGTCAAGCTCTCCTAGATCGCGCCACTGCTCAAGGAAACGCCTTGCCTTGCAAGACAGTTTCTCGTAACGCCGTACCAACGCAACAGATATGCTGTTTCAGGAAGGCAACCGTCTGATCTTTCGCTTTGACGACCACACTTTGTGGATCGATCCTTGGGGCCCAAATGCGTTCCGCGTGCGTGCAACCAAGTTGGCACAGATGCCGGACAGCAACGGCGCCCTTCTCGAACAGCCGGATACGACCGGCAAGATCCAGACCAACGATGATGGCTCCGGCGAAATCGTGAATGGAAGCCTACGGGCGACGGTCTCCAGGCACGGCAAGATTACGATGTACAACGGCCATGGAGAACGAATCCTCGAAGAGTATGCCCGACATCGACAAGACTTGCTGGACCCGAAATGCAGCGCTTTGGAGATCGAGGCCAGAGAGCTTCGTCCGATCTTGGGAGGAGACTTCCAAGCGACGCTGCGACTTGAGTCGGTCTCTCCCAAAGAGAAGCTATATGGAATGGGTGAGTTCCTGAATATCAACAAGGCTGCGGAACCCGAGACCGTCCCGTTCAATGCCGAGTCATATCGCCTTGATGTCCAGGCATAGCTAACCATTACGCCGTTGGGGTTTAGGCCAATACCAACAGCCATACCTGAACTTGAAAGGGTCCGACATTGAGCTCGCTCAGCGGAATTCGCAGGCCAGCGTTCCTTTCGTCTTATCCTCTCTGGGCTACGGTTTTCTTTGGAACAATCCAGCCATCGGTCGAGCTGTGCTGGGAACGAACGTCATGTCCTTCGAGGCTTACTCTACCAAAAGTTTGGATTACTGGATCGTGGCCGGCAACACTCCCGCGGCCATCGAGGAAACTTACGCACAGGTGACTGGGTATGTTCCAATGATGCCGGAGTACGGATTGGGCTTCTGGCAGTGCAAGTTGCGCTATGCCAGCCAGGACGAGCTCCTTCAGGTGGCAAGGGAACACAAGCGGCGAGGCTTACCCATGGATGTCATCGTCTGTGACTTCTTCCACTGGATCCATCAAGGGGACTGGTCTTTCGACCCCAAGTTCTGGCCGGATCCAGCAGCCATGGTCAAGGAGCTGCGTGAGCTTGGCATCGAACTCATGGTCTCAATTTGGCCAACTGTGGCTCCAGAATCAGTGAATTACCCGGAAATGCGGGAGAAAGGTCTGCTGATCCGCGTGGATCGCGGCGTACGGGTGGCAATGCAATGCGGAGGCGACAGTGTCCACATCGATACCACCAATCCCGAGGCACGCAAGTTTCTCTGGTCGAAGGTCAAGCAGAACTACTACGACTACGGCATCAAGATCTTCTGGGCCGACGAGGCGGAACCAGAGTACTCCATCTACGACTTCGATCTCTACCGCTACCACGCCGGACCAAACATGCAGATTGGCAATACGTATCCTGTCTGCTATGCGCAAGCGCTCTATGAGGGCATGGAGAGCGCCGGGCAGAAGAACATTGTCAATCTGCTTCGTTGTGCATGGGCCGGAAGCCAGCGATACGGAGCGCTTGTGTGGTCAGGCGATATTGCGAGTTCGTGGGAAAGCTTCCGTAACCAACTCTCGGCTGGTCTCAGTATGGGTATCGCCGGCATTCCCTGGTGGACCACAGACATCGGAGGATTCCACGGAGGGAATCCCGATGATCCCGCCTTCCGAGAACTACTCATCAGATGGTTTCAATGGGGTGAGTCAAGTCCACGATCAGTTCCTCGCCAATCAAGTATCGCTGACTCAGGTTCAGGTGCGTTCTGTCCCGTGATGAGACTCCACGGCGATCGAGAGCCAAAGTCGAAGACCGATCCGACAGCACCAGGCGCTGCCAATGAGGTTTGGTCCTACGGAGAAGAGGCCTACCCGATTCTGGTCAAGTATCTACACATTCGTGAGGAGCTGCGCGATTACACACGAGGCTTGATGAGACAGGCGCATGAGAAAGGCTCGCCTGTCATGCGGACCTGCTTCTATGAGTTTCCCGCCGATCCGAGATGCTGGGAGGTCGAGGAGCAGTACATGTATGGCGACAAATACCTCGTCGTACCAGTCCTCAAGCCAGGGATCTCCGAAGTTGAGGTCTACCTCCCTCGGGGAGCAAAGTGGACAAGATGGGGCTCTGATGTGGTTCACGAGGGCGGTTTGACTCTGCGGGAATCCTGCCCCATTGACGAAATGCCGGTATTCATACGTTCTTGAGTACAGTCGGATCAGTACCTCCATGGCTCCGCCCAAACCGCGACACATAACACGGACTCCGGTAGCTTGGACTGTATAGCAGAAAATGGGGAGCCAGCGGATGGCCAACTCTCCAATTAATCGTCGGAACGGACATCCTCGAAATACATGTATTGTCCGTTTCGCTAGCGTAGGCTGCATACTCCAAGCTGTCGGCGTCCGTGTTATGCGTCGCGGTTTGAGCGGAGCCATGGAGGTAGCGCGGCCTTTTTCTTTACTGCACGATAAACATGGGACCAATGATGTCGATCATGAACGGCGCTTCAAAGCATGCTGATCCGTCTTCATCCAACCTTTTCTGCCAGCGGCATCACGGTCGAAGGATTTGTGGGGTGTGGGGGTTCCGCTACATAGGCCCAGAGTGGCCAACCGGTCGAATTCCGGAATTCCCGATTTCCGAAAACGCGTTCCTGCGATAGCGCGAAATTGTCTATAGAGGCTAGAAGTCCTATAGTATATATACGCCGGAAGCCCTATATATAGATACCGTGCCCCTATATATAAATGCCGGTGCGTATCTACGGAGAGATAGATAATATTATAAGAGACGAATATCGTCGTTACGGACGCGATAGCGAGACATGTCTATATCTCGTAGACATTGCTTTTTCGCTATAGAATTTTAACAAAAGTCTTAGTAGCGGACAGAAGTTATAGTAAAAACTCTAATCCTAAACTTTAAACTTCAAACTTCGAGCTTCGAGCTTCGAACTTCGAGCTTCGAACTACGAATACTCGATTAGTATAGGCGTAATTAGCTAATAGTAAGGGAGCAACGTCTATCTCTTAACTACGATAGTAATAGCTATACGCGAAAAGGACGACGGCGAGTACGAATAGGTGTAGAATACACCCGAATAAACTCGTGAGAATCTCTTTATATCTGCGAAAATCGCACTAACGGAGAATTGCACTTTTCGGAAATCGGGAAATGCGGAATTCGACCGGTTGGCCACTCTAGAGCTTCGTCCTAATGCGAATACGAAAGTGGAGATAATTTGCACCGCATGGTCAGCAGGTGTGTCCCGAGCGGATAACTCATCTTACACCACCTGTATTGTTTTGCCGTCGAGAGTCGACATCCCTTGCAGCTCTTCAAAACGTTGTTCATTCATTCGGCATGCTAGACGATGTGATCCGCGATGGAATGCCACGTCTACTCTTAGACCTTCGCTCGACCTGAACATCTACGCCGACATACAGATTCGGTCCATGGCGGAGCCAGTGCTGTTGCGTGCAAATATTGCGGAAAACAATTCAACCGGAAGGATTCTTGCTTACGACACGAATCAACGGCACACCGAGATGTTCGGGAATCCTCTTCGATCGTGGGCACGGGAACTAAACGAAGAGCCCGCCAGGTGTTTATGATGTGTAAACAAGCCCGAACGAAGTGTACAGGCGGACTTCGTTGCGCAAGATGCGAGAAGAGGCAACTAGTTTGCTCTTATCTGGGACCGCAGGCCTGCCTTCACCCCACGCCTCCTATCACAGGCGGAGTCGACTGTTCTCCTGCCGACTCTGCTGGTTCCTTACTACCACCTGAGATGCCCGGAGACCAGAGCACGTCGACTTTGAGGCCTATCGAGTACCAGGCGGACTCGGTAAACACTCAGATGCCTTCTTTCAACGGCAACATGGAATACACGTGGTCGGACCAGATGAATTGGCTTCCCGTCATGGAGGAGTTCGATTTACTCGATGACTTCATGGGAGCGACGACCTCTCCCCTTGTTGGTGTTGGAGATCAACCCGTGCCTCTTGTTCCACACTCACGCTCGCCGATCGGTAGTGTATCTACCATGTCTGCAAGTCTTGCCGAGACCCCGGTCTCAAATGCAAGATCCGCAAAATCAACATATATGCATGGCGATGGTGCGCGCGGTTCTGTGCAGGACGTGCATAGACATGAACCGGATGTCTATCCGGTCCAGCCTTCCATTCTACCGACACTTGATCTAGGCTTTCCCACGTCCTCGCAGATCGCAGTCGGCATTCTCGAGATCCAGCATCCCAACACCAGGTTTTTGAATGCTACGGCATACAATACTATTGCGAGACAATTCAACATACTATGCTGTCGTCAGCCGTCTTTCTTCGCAATACAAATGGCGTCGGCGACCTTCCCGTCCCACTCCTACTGCTCGTGGTGTTTCACCATGTTTCAAGCTTTGCCTGCGGCAAGTTTCCCGCTTGTTCACTCCATCGCGTGGCAGGAGCAGGATGACCACTGGATCCTGGTGCTGGCAGCCATCACACTTGGCGCTCGCCATGACAACACTCAAGAAGGACATCAGTGCCGTCTGGCGTTCGAAGAATTCCTCCGACGGGCAATACGCAGTGCGTCGGAGAATGGCGCCGATCTTGATCCTTTACCGTTCGCACAGGCTTGCATTCTTCTCGCCGTCACGCGGCTCGGCACGTCTAACGCACGATCCTTAGATAATGCTTCAGCAGAGGCCCATATGGCTTGCGAGATCTACACTCGCCGATACCGCCCGCAACGTGAGAGAGACATGGGTCCGTCGCAGGTAGATCTCAAGTGGCGAGCATGGATAGCCGAGGAAAGTCACTGCCGCTTGCTGTGGTGCAGATGGCTCGTACAGACGTACATGCACCTCTTCCGGCTTGAAGACGGTTTGATAAGCTTGCCGTTGAATGACTATCCTATGCCATCTAATGAGGCAACGTGGGAGGCCACAGATGCCATCGAATGGATGGCACTGGTGGCATCCAACCAGTCGATGTTGGCTACGGCATCAACCACAGAACCCGGAGGGTTTCGATCATTGCTACACACTCTCTACTCCAAGAACAGACTACCTGAGCGGACTAGCACGACGAGTAAAATCCTGCTGATATACTGTCTACTAGCCAAAACAGTGGAGGTCGCACGATCAGTCCAAGACCCTCTGTCCACCTGGCATCCTGGCCCGCACGCTGAAACAGAGCAGTCGGAGTCGGATTTTGGCGACGATCACTCACGCCAGCAGCCTCAGCAATGGCTGCCCGCTAATCCGACCTACGCGTCATGGCGCAACAGTGCCTGCGACTGCCTGGACGTCATCCACCGGACGGCGAATGGGGACGTGGCTCTGGAGAAAGGATACGAGAAGCCAATAATTTTCCACCTGCACCTTGCTCGTATCCTTATCTTGTGTCCGTATCGTGCTCTTATCGCTACAGGCCGGCAATTGAGCACTACTCGTGCTCAAGGCTCCGAGTATCTCTCAGTCGCAGACCTTGAGACGTCAGTCCTCCAATCGTTGACCCTGGACGACCACAAGGTGCGACTCTCTCTGGTCCATGCCGGAGCCATCTTCTGGCATCTCCGTCGATATAGCCGCGGAGCATTCTACGAGCCGTTCGGCATCTTTGTTTCCGCTCTCCTTATCGTCATCTACGGCATCTATCTTCCACAGATCCGTGGAGCGCTCGTGAAGATCAAGCTGTCGGTTTTGCAGAATCGAGGAGTATCGCAGTCAGCGAGGAGCGGGAGCGAAGAAGACGAGCTTCGGCCGGACCACATTCTGCTAGATCGTCCCTGTGACGACGAGATGGTTCAGATCTTTGTGCGCAGTGGTCATCTGATGAAAGTCAAAATGTCCAAAGCTGGTGACATCTGCGTACCATCGGGTTCGTTGTGCTGGAGGAGGCTATCAAGTTGCTCGGGCGCTCGCAGTACGTCTACCTCGCCGACTGCCAGGAGTATATGCGTACACTGAGGCAGCTTATACAGAAGCTTTGATTCAATGTAATACGGCCTGTACATAAGCTCGTGTACTTACAGATTTCCAAAAGCCGCCTTTCAAAGCGCAGCTCGCTCAACGCTGTTTGTCCCAGAGGATTTATGCGGCGAACAGATCGATCGTGTAGGAGGAGTTCGTGTTTTGATCCAGATTGATCACGACTTTATTGTCGGACACAGGAACAGTGGCGTTCGAGCATAGGACTGGACTATCCACTCGTCCTCCATTGTTGTACGGGATCTCATTGATCACCGCACGCAGCCAAGTCTTTCCTTGATACGCGGGCATCGAGCCGACGTTGGAGATGGTTACGGGATAAGCGCCGGTCTGACCGCGGGTTCCAGCTAGAATATGAACGACACCGGCTTCCCGCTCCTGCGTCGCATACAGGTCGTAGCAGGTGCTGACAGTTGCACCCGCCTGTGTGGCGACGCCTTGCTGCTGCTGGGTATAATAATTTAAGACATGCCAGTCACCGAGCTTGTAGAAGTTGTCGGTGGTATCGTTTGCTCCTGGTCCGAGCAGCTTCGCGAGATCGTTATGCAGACCGACTTTAGAGCCCCAGTCCGCACGCAATCCGGTGATGCCGGTGCGCTCGAAGCGTGAGATAAACCATGCAGTGTAGGCTGGGCTCTGCTCGTCAATGTAGGCGTACTCATTGAGCTGAAATGGACGTGCGGGCAGCCCGGCCTGGGAGAGAATATCGTTCAAATCGGCTTGCGTCTTGACAGGATCATTGCCGCAATTAGCAGAACTAGCTCCGTTCAACTGGTGAGCACTCCACCAGTCAGGGATCTGTGCACCAAGTGTTAGCGAGGAGAGCTTTCGCGATCGGACAGTCAAGCAGAAATCGTACATTGCCATTAGCGCTGATGTGGCTCGTGAAATTCTTCCACCAGGCGTTGCTGCCACTGGGCTGACTGGATGTGGAAGGTGCGACCAGCGATACTGTTGCGCCGAATGCAGCCCTGTACTTCGCGTATGCATAGTCGTATGCTTGAAGATACTGATCTTGCGAGCGAGCCCAGAAGCTGTCGATGTCAGGCTGCATGCTGTTAGGGGCGAATCATTGGAGCTTGTGGGCAAGAAGTTCACATACCTCATTCCAGATGTCGATGTGCAGGCCGGCCAAAAGATCGCTGTCAATTGCAACGGTCAGCATGCCACATAACAAGTTTGATTCGTTGGACGAAGCATAGACTGCATACTTGTCCTTCAGGTCTGCAATCAGCTTGTCGAGATAGACGCCGTATTGAGTACAATTGCCATTGTCGCATGGGAAGGGTGTTTCACTCCCTTGTCCACCGTCGGCGCCCCACAGATCGTGGACGAGCAAGACTGTCGCATTGGCTGAACTGGAAGCACGATTGAACGGCTCCACAGTGAGCTCTCTGAGTGATAATTAAGGTAATTGATTAGTTTACTAACTAGCTATTAATACGAATAAAAGGTGTAATCTTTTCTCTTGCTAAGAAGTTACCTAACTATTGTTACGTAATCCTAGAAATGCAACACACCCCTTTAGTAATAGCAGAAATCTTTAGTTTCTCTAATGCTGCTATTAGTGCATTGCAAGTAGCAATATTATAAGTGTATAAGTTAGTATTCACCTGCACTAATTATCTAACTCTATATTTAAGGTAAATTGTCCTTATTTAGTTATTAGTATGCCATTTTTGTAACATTTAGTAGTGAATTTTCGATTCCCCTAATAGTTAGGCGGCTCTAGATAGATTATAAGCATTTATAAGCCCTTAGGATTAATTATTAGATTACTAAGTATAAATACCTGCCTACTGTTAGTAACTTACTAATTCCTTAATTATAGAGTTAGTCTTAGTTTAAGAGAGCTATCTTTGCTCTTAAACCTCTCTCTCTTTTTCTTTCTACACTACTTAACAACTTCTTAATTTAAACTGCGCCCTTAAGCTCCTCTAAGCATTAGACATATAATAAGCTCCTCTAACTATTAGACATAAGCTTTCTTCCCTCTTTATAGTACTTAGAACTTCTAAAGAGTTCTTTAAGACTTCCTTGCTACTCGGTATATAGCTTAGGTATATATCTTATATACTTAAACTCTAGGATCTGGACTAACTCCTAATAGGAAATCTTTAAAATGTCTTCTATAGTCGATGCTATATGTCGTGCTAGAGGAAATGTTAAGGCTGCTATTGCTAGAAATGTTATTAGAGGCGGATCTAGCTCTAGCTCTAGAGGTAATCCTCCTAAGAAGCTAAACTATCCTAATAAGAAGCCTACTAGCATAAGTTAGGGTAGGTATAAAAACATCTTAGACTAGATCTGGGCTACTATCTTTAGTAAGCACAATGCTACGATTTAGGCTAAGAAGCTAAAGCTATTCTATAACAGCTAGCGTAAACTAGCTAGCAATAGTATAATGCCTGCTATTATTGCTATAAGCAAAGGCCTTAGAAAAGGCTTTTAAGGCGTTAGTAACAAGCTTCTCTTCCTAGAGGATAATAGCAACGAGCTTAATGCAATCTCTAATGCTATAGCTCGTTAGATTCTAAGGCTTCTAACTCCTCTATCTTTCGATCCTTATACTAGACTAAATCGGCTTCCTACAATCTTTAGATCTCTATTAGAGAGCCGCGAGGATTCTACTTCTTTTCCTAGGGTCCCTTATAAGGAGGGCTGTAGTACTACTAATAGTACATTCTCTAGCTACTTTAGGGTAACTAATAGCAATAGAGAGTACCTCTTTAGCGGCTCCTATACTATCTGCCTCTACTAGAATTAGTATAATAAGTGCAGGTTCTCTAATACTAAGTCTAGCCCCTCTTACTCTAGGGCTCGATCTACAACACTAGCTTCTGTTAATAATATGCCTACTAGAAATCGCATAGTCGAGATTAACTCTAATCGATTTGTTAGTCCCTCTACTAATTTTTCTTTCTCTTCTAATACTAATGCTACTAGTTAAAATAGCAAGAGTTCTAGATAGCTTATAGCTAACCTTAATATTAGCTTTTCCTTCCGTCGCTCTAATAACCTTTAGAGCTTTATTAGACGAGTTCGTACTGCTCTATAGGAAGTGGAGGAGATCCTAGATACTAAGGAGGCATCTCTAAAGGACTTAGATAAGGACATAGAGGACGCTTAATCTAGAATTTGGGATAACTTAGGAGTAGTTAGGAGAGTAACTAAAAAGCCTAGGAGTCGATTTCTTACTTGTTTTTTGCTTAGAGTTTGCAATATTTCTATAAGGGTCCGAACCGAAGTTGTATACGAAGGTCTAGATCCGAATATATAAAATTCTAAAGCTACCGAAAGGAAGATCTATCTACGATAGCGATACGTCGAGTATAAGTCGAAGGCGTACGTAGCGTAGCTTAGCGTATACGTAGCCTCTATATAACCGGATCGGACGTCCGATCGGGTCGTCGGGCGTCGGGTCGTTAAACGTCTAATAGGGTATCGGGCGTCGGGCGTCGGGCGTCGGACGTCGGGCGTCGGGCGTCGGGCGGTAAAGCCGGCTAGCCTTAGGCATTAGCCTCTAATAGTTTCCTCTTAGAGGCTAAAAAGCATTAATTTTAGTATGCTTTTTAGAGTTTAGGATTACGATAGGATGCTTTTAGGAAGCTTTAGGAGTAATTAGGGAGAGTAGAAGGTACTAGCACTAAAGCCTCCTCCCCTAATCTAAGAGTCTAATGTTTCTAGTTTCCTAGTCTGTCCTACCCTAATAACGAATTCTTTAATAATTTTTAAAGGTGTATAGGCAGGCTCTAGGAAAATTGCCTTTGCTTCTTTAATAGATCCTTCTAAGTAGTTAATACTAGGACAAAATAAAGGTCGGTTTCTACTAAATTTCTCTTCTAGTATCTAGTGTATTATTGTTTTCTACAGCTTCTAAGAAGTTTCTCTGCTGCATTTTAAGGAAGTAAGGTTAACTAATTGCTAAATCCGGTTATTGCAGAACTCTAGTATAGTAGGTCTAGAATCCGGGGAAATTTGACCTTACCTCCTATCTAACTTTACTTCTAACTTAGTTTTCTTAGCCTTAATTGTTCTATAAAGGTCTTGTACTACTAAGGTCTAAGTATCTTAGTAAGTCTATCTGCTAGTATCTCTTTAGTTTAAAGCTATTAAATATTAATCCTTCCTTGCTCGTATTATTAACGAAGCTAATACTAATAAATGTTAATATAACGAAGTTTGGTGTTAAGCTTTCCTGCTTTAGACTATATAATCCTTAGAGTCTGCTTGTTGTTATAGAAGAGTGTTAGTATTCTTTTATTAAGTTGTAGACTAATGTCTTAAAAGAGTCTTTGCTACTAGATTAACTCTAATCTAGCGTGTAAAGCTGCAAGGAGTTCGGCTTCTATACTAGACTTTGTTACTATGCTTTGTCTGCATGCTTTCTAATTAAGAAGACCTCTAAACAGCATAAACAGCTATCCTTCTAAGGACTTTCTGCTTACTATATTGTCTCTAAAGGAAGCATCGAACGCTGTAAAGAACTTATAGTTATACTAGTAAGCTTAAACTTCTTCCTCCTTAGAATTAAAAGCAGAATATTTAAGATAGTACTTCTTTATCTAAAGCAAGAACTTAATATAATGCTCTAACGCCTTAAAATAATTAGGCGTAGGATTCTAAAGAAATTAAGAAAGGACAGACACAGCCTTTGCAATGTTAGGTCGTATCTATGTTGCCGCCTAGTTAAGAGATCCTACTCTCTTCTAGTATCCGAGGATTTAACTCTAAGAGGCTTGCACCCCTTTAGGAGCCTTAATCCCCTTAAAATTGTATAGGAGTAGAGACTTAATACGATATCCAATCTAATTGCCTTCTTTATCTTTAACCCTAATATTAAATTTAGCAGCAATCTTCTTAAAGTATGCCTATTAGGAGAGCTAGAGTTTTCCTTAGAGTCGGTCTCTAATTACTTTAATCCTAACAAACTACTTAAGTTAACCTAGATTATTTATATCGTACTTATTATAGAGTCTCTGCTTAAACTCCTAAGCTGCAGCTTTGTCCCTTAGATAGTATAAGAGAACAATGTTATCTATATAGTAGAAAACTAGAAGCTTCTAATTATTACTAATGTAGAGATAGTCTGTGTTCTATATTAGACGAAGTCTAAGCTCTTTAAGGGTCGTACTAAAGTAACTTGCCTAGAGCATTAGAGATTCCTTTAGTCCGTATAGAGCTCTTAATAGCTTAAGTACTTTTCCTTTCTTTTTAAACCTCTCTAGGTACTAAGTATATATTATGTATAGCAACTTAGCATTTAGAAAGGCAAGTACTGCATCTAGTTACTCTGCTTCGTACCTAAACTTTGCATAGATAGCTATTATTAGTCTAAAGACCTTAGCTGCAAGGGTTAAAGCATATATATTAAGTTCTATAGTCTAGAGATCCCCCCTTCTATAGATCCTTGCTTTAAACTTTGCAAGTCTCCCTTATAAGTCTGCCTTGTACTTAAAGACCTATATTAAGGCGAGGGGCTTCTTTAATGTCTGCTAAGCAGCTTCTGTAGCATTAGCTTCCTTAAAAGTCCCTCTTAATATTACTCGAGTCTACTCCTCCTAGTATGCTTATATCTATTATCTAGTAAAGCGATGCTTTAGAGCCTGTCTTATATTCTTTAGCTTAGGAGGAAGTTCTAATACTAGAGGTGCCTCTTTTCCCTTAAAAGGGTTAGCTGTTTCCTCTAGCTCTTCTAGTTAAGTTAATTTTGCTATAGAGATTAATCGTAGTATTATACTAGAGAAGGAAAAGCTTAACTCTGCTTTAAGTCTTAAGGCATATTTCCTCTCCTGTCTTATAGACCTGCGTTTCTCTACTCTACTAAAGGCAATTCTCTAACGCTTGTTTAGTATAGAGACTTGAAACTTAGGTTTAGATTCGCCTTCTAGTTTAGGTAGACTAGATCCTATAGATTGTGTTTCTAGTTCTAGTGCACTAAGCTCTTTAAGTAGCTCTCTAATAGAGGGGGGGACAATGTCTATATTAATATCTTCTCCCTAGACAGAGTCCTAAATAGTCTACTCTAAAGCTCGAGGGTAACTCTTGCTTATTAGAGGAAACTCCTTAAGTTCTCTGTCTAGCTATAGTTCTTAGTTAAGAATCTCCTATTAAGGAGAGTCTAGAAGTTCCTCGATCCTCTCTAGGATAGAAGGTTAACGGGGTCTTAGTATAAAATCCTGCTCTAGGTAATTAGGCTAATACGGTTCTTATACTAGGAGTCGCCTTAGTGCCTTTAGCACCCCTTCTTCTTTAAGAGTATTAAGATTTAGAGGAGTAAGATGTGCCTCCTCTAGTTTATTAAACTAACGGTTAGATGCTAGTTGCTATGCATTGCCCTTAGTTAGAGGTATACTAAATTCTTTAATAAGCTCTAGCTCGTTAAGAACAAAGCTAAGATTAATATCGTATCTAGTGTAGGTATAGTTCTTATTAAAGACAACATCTCTTGACCTAATAACATTAGTTGTCCTAGGTACTCTAAGAACTAACTTCTTTAATAGAACCCAGATTCTATATATATTATAACCCTTAAAGCCGTAGAGATATCTAATATAAGTTCTTGCTTTTAACTTCTATAGCTTTAGAAGGTCTAGTCGCTTTAATAGATATGCTCTGGATCCAAATCGATATAGTCCTAAACAGTCTAGCTTGAAACTAGTTACAATCTTAAAGGGCGTCCTGCTAAGATATTCTGCTCTAGCGGATCTTGGCGTCCTATTTAGAAGATATGTAGCAGCTGTAATAGCCTCTAGCTACAGACTATGTAGAAAACTAGCATAGGACATTAAGACTCTTGCTTGTGTAATAATTAGTCCTCCTGCTCTCTCTGCTAGGTCCTGTTCCTAGGTATAAGGTGCTGTAGGCTGCTAGGTAGTGTAATTATTCTTTAGATATAACCTAAAAGTAATGCTATATGTCTTGCTCTAGTCTGTACTATAGACTATAATTTCTCGGCTAATAAATCTAATAAATGTTGCTAACTTATAGTAGGCTCTAATTAGATCTTGTTCCTTAATTCGATTTGTTGTCTAGACAAAGTAGAGTCCTATGCAGAGGTTATATGCATGTATTATGTACTAATTGCTATTGTATGCAGGCGGGAAGTACACCTAGTCTAATAAGATATAACTATATAGTATCTTTATTAACCTGTTCTGCTCTCTTAGTCGCCTTGATATTAATTTCTTACCCTTTAACACTACACCGACTTCGCATTCTAAGGTCTTTAGAGCAACATTCTGTTTCTAATTAATGTTATCTTTAACTATCTTAATCCTATTAACATAATCTGGAATCTTCTCTATTCTCTCTAGTCCTGCGTGTCTAAAGAGTTTATAGAGTTGTCTTAGAGTTATTCGCCTTATAGGCTTTAGACGCCTTAATCTAGATGCTGTTAGGTTTGCAATCCGAATCTTTAGTCTAGCATAATTGCTAAAGCGCTCCTTAGCTTCCTTAGATAGTTAGAACGGCTAGTTAACTAGCAGTCTACTTGCATCTTTCTTCCAGACCTAAGGTAGTAGGAGATCTAAGCCGATAATCTTTGCTTAGAAGTCTAGGAAAGGAAAATTACTATATAGCCTATATACTCTAATAAAAGGTTTGCTATCCCTATACAGGCAGTTATCTAGTTTATTGTACTTTAAACCGGTATTGTAGCACCTAGTGCCTCTAATAATATTAAAGTGGCATCTAGGTATGTATAGGCAGTTTATTAGACGCATTTCGTAGTTCTTTCTATATATAGTCTTAACTGTAAGACTTGCATTTCCAATTGCTATAATAGGGATGTTAACGTTCCCTAAAGCAATTAAATTATGCTCTAGTATTATGTGTGCTTTGAAATTAAGTCTTCCAGGATAATTAATAATATAATAGTTCGATCCTAGATTATATAGAACTCGTTCTGTAAGCCTAAATCCTTAGTCTATAAGATTAATTATAGCCAGCTCTGGAGATATTACTTTAGGAAGGTAAAGCATTCTATATTAACTATATCTTAGATAATCGTTAGAGTCTCCTTAACGGCCTTATAAGCTAGAACTACTACTGTGTACTGTCTCTAGTATCTCTCTTACTAGTAGGTCCTTGTATATCTTAGCAGCTTTCTTATAGTACTCTTTATTACTCTTTAGATATTTAATAAAGTTCTTGTATTTTGCCTTCTAGACTCGGTTCTTCTTACTTTTTAGGACCTTGTCTCTTAGTGTATAATTAACAATAGTGCACTTTGTACGTAATTTATAGATGTTGTTTCCTTTGGCCTTAGTTAAGGCTTTATATATAAAGACTTACTTCTTCTTTAGGCATTAGGATCCTGTTCTAGCTCCAGTTCCAGCTCTAGATCTAGTTCCAGATTCGATTTGCTTCTAAGAGCTTCCTAGTCCTAAAGGATTGTTGCCTATTGTTGCATTTAACCGGTTAGACTAATTAACTAAATTAAAGAATAATATCTTCCCTAGGCCCTTATCTCTCTTATAGTTTCTAAAGAGGACAAGAAGGTCCTTAAGTAGGATGTCTTCTTTAGACTTGTAGAGCTGCAGGTTTCTCTAACTCTCTATCGCAGTTCCCTAGAGCGAGTTACCCTTCTTAACTGCATTAAGGAACCTAACTTTAAGCCTGAAGTTAGAGAAGCCCGTAGTCTTAACTATAGAACTTAGATAAATCTATTCTTAAATCCAGTACTTAGTGTCCTTAACTTGCTTGCACTGCTTAAGCTAATTAGCTTTTCTTAGTAGTGTTAGTCGAGCTTGCTCCCTTATAGGTGCAAGATGCTCTTTTAGGTTAAGCATAATATTAGCAATAGTTAGCTAAACTATTAATGTATCTATAATGCAATAGATTAACAGTAGTTATTAAGTGCTAGATAGCCTAAGCTTTCTTCTTCTGGAACTTGTTATATAGGCCCTATTAGATCTTGTACTTCTTTACTAGTATGTTGTATAGCCTGTTGTTAACTAGAGTGCTTAAGTCTATTAGATTAGGCTCTTCTAGCTCTTCTAGCTCTAGGAGTCGAAGTTGTTAATTCTTTTTCTCCTACTTCTTATAGGCCTTAGAGCGGTCCTTAGACTTATTTAGTCTTAGCTCTTAGAAGCTTAGCTTAGTATAGACTAAGCTCCCTAGGATTAGTTAAGACTCCTAATCGGTTGTGCTGCTTAGGGTTCCTATAGTAGAGGTTCCTAGAGTTCTAACCGGTACTGCTATTCTAGAAGGTATTGTTCTTGTCTAGGTAGACTTGTTTAGTGCCTAAACTATATGCATCCTAGGGTTCGAAAAGCTCGACGAAGGCTGCCTAGTATATAGGAGCTTTCCACATCTTACGCCTCCTCTCTCTATATACGACGTCCCTTGTCGTAGTATCTATTACTACTAGTATTTAGGTATCGTCGCGGATCGACACTACGTAGCGAAGTTGTGCCGGCAACCGCCCTTTAAAGGTAATGCCGTTATAGGACCCGTCCGGTCGCGCGCGGTACTTATGCACCTATAAGAAGTCGTATCGCGCGTTGCTATTAATGTTCTACTAGTTCGGTACGCACCTAACGTAATCCTCGCCTAGTGCTTCTATGTTATCGCCTACCTTGCCGGTCCGTTTCCAGCATCTTAATCCTCTATAGAACTATACTATTAAGTCGTCCGCCTATGCATTATCTGGCTCTAGCACATTAGGCTCTTTAGTATTCGTTCCGTTCCCTCTTTGCTCCCTTACGAATACGGCTAGTAAGCGCCTAAAGTCTCTCGCTATGTCCCTCTCGAAGTGCATTAGAACTGTGCTAACCTTAGTCTACGTCTTGTTGCTATGTTCTCTTTAGCATTTTAAGGCACTCTATCCGAATAGAATCTCCGGCGGCCGAGGTCCAATAGGCTCGGTCGCATAGACTAATTGTTCTATTCGCTTAAGTGGTGTTACCTTACGAGTACTATAGCCGATGTCGAACTATACCTATATGTTTAATATCCGCTCGTAGGCGTTTATCACCTAATCCTCCTACCCGGCCTTCCTATTAGTTATCTCGAAGGGCCTCTTTACAAACTCAACATATTTGTGTTTACTATAGTCAGATGCGAGTTCCGGGGCGTTGCCGAAGTTAATAATCTACTCCGGGTAGTGCACTATAGAGTAGAACTTTGGGAAGTTAAAGGTGCCGTCTTCTCTATCCCGCTTCTATTTCCTAGTCTCCCTATATTTGTAGAAGCACTCTTTATATTAGTTTATCCGGAACAAGGCTAACTGCATGTATCGGAGGGTGTCGTCGTTGTGGCTCGTATAGCTAGCGAGAATAATAAAGTCTACTATCGCGCGCACGAACCGGAGGGCATCGATCGTACCTACTTCTTCGAGCAACGGTATAAACACCGGCAGCATCGCGCGTAGTAGACTCTTCTGTTCCTTCCCTATCTACTGTTTGACTTCGGTAAACTAGCTAAAGACGCGTAGGTCGGTATATACTAGGATTATTGCGAATCGCTTGTTAATAATTAAGTCGACGATAAGCTGTGCATTCGCCTACTCCTTCTATCGCTTAAA
This sequence comes from Zymoseptoria crescenta, assembly GCA_026122155.1. Lineage (NCBI taxonomy): Eukaryota > Fungi > Ascomycota > Dothideomycetes > Mycosphaerellales > Mycosphaerellaceae > Zymoseptoria > Zymoseptoria crescenta. The sequence continues at coordinate 32,685 of JALRMM010000387.1, forward strand.
CGTATCCTTAGCCCGTCGGAAACGCTTCGTTTGTCTCGTAGGCATCTGTTCCTCGAGTAGGTCTCTAACCCAGCCCGTTGTGTACATTAGCACGCCCTTAAGTAGCTAATACAGGATGTCGACTATTAGGGAACGGTGTATGTTAACACCGGGATAACCGAACGCAAAACAGTCGATGTTATGAACACCCTATGTCCCTATCTTCTCCGTCTTCCGGTAAGCCGCGCGTGCGTTATATATAAGCTTCTACGTATAAGCTACTATCCGCGGTGGTGCCCAGACCTCCAGGTCTTTACGCTCGTCTGGATGTACTTAGTAGAGTGGACAATAGTTCGTTAAGTTAACGCCTATAACCCGCACTTGCTCTTTATAGTTAA
>JALRMM010000388.1:0-32893 GCA_026122155.1 Zymoseptoria crescenta
AGGGCTAATCCCTAGCGAGGGTCTCCTAAGTATCGGGGGTTCCTTCCGTAGTACTATCGACTAGCTTAAGGTACTCCTCGGAGTCTGGAATCTTGCTAGCATTAATATCTATCCGGACTAACTTCTTCGGTTTTGTTACTCGGTTTTTGTCTCCCTTTAGTTTCGGTACTAGATCCTTCCCTTTTAAGGTAGGGAGCGGTCTTGTTACTATATTAAAGTTAGTAGCATAGGGGTTGTCTTCGTTAATATATACTAGGTCCTCCGGGATACTTCCTATAACAACGCTATAGAATCGAGCCCCTATCTAGGTAGAGTCCTTCGATCCTAGAGGTATACTGTTTGCCCTAGTAGCTAGAGATAAGAGCTACCCTACCGCTCGCGGCGGACGAGATAGAGTAGCCGGTAGTATAGGACATAGGCTAGGGGCTAGCGACTAGTCGATAGGAGGGAGTAGCATCCGAGGGGTAGTGAAATTAGTAGGTAGTTTATAGGTCGGCTAATGTCTTATAGTATGTTCGATATTAATGTATGCTAGCTAGGTAATCGGGCGTCCCTATGCCTCTTCGATCGCTAGTATTAACATCCTAAGCTTCGGTTAATCTTAGTAGTTTCGGAATAATAGCTTTCTTCGGTTAACATTACCCTCCTTTCTAATATACTATTTCTTTTCGGAGTCGCGATAAGCCTATCCTACTAATAGTAGGAAATGCATATACTTGCACTCCTATATAGCATACCCCGGCTCGAAGTAGTAGAAGCATATTAGCTTGTCTACCGAGGATTAACTATAGGTAGTAGAGCGGCTATATAGGACTCCTAAGGCTAGCGGTACTAGGTTTAAGGAGGCTATATGTGCATAGTACTCTTGCAAGTTATTAGTAGTAACACTAGCAAAGTAGGACTGTCCGATTTGTCTAGGGGGGTTAATAGCACCTCGTCGTACCTTAGTGGAATTGTCTCGATCTAGCTTCGCTATCGTTAACTTTATTACCTTATTATAGAGTTCGTCTATATCCAGTTCCTTTAACTTCTATGTCCTTAATGTCTAAAGACCGTCGTTTAATGCATCTAGTTTCGGGTACCTCTTTTTAGTCTAGGTAACTAGCTTAGTAGCGACCTCGTTACTAGTGCTACCGTATATCTATTAGTATATAATGCGGCTAGTAACGTACTTAAGCGTCGCATTATAGAGGGTAGAGAGGTCTATATAGGACGATGTCTCCGAGACGTCGATTTCTAGCTTACTTATAATTTCGTGTCCAACCTTAGTAGGTAGCCCCTTAAGGAAGAGGCGAAATCGAGTAACGTTGTTGTACTAGTTAAGAGGGATCCGATTCGACATAGCCCGGAAGGTTATAACATACTGCCTTAGATTATCGGTAGTGCCTATAACGTCCTATACCCTCTTTTTCGAGTAGAACTGTTCGAGGAATAGTAGGCCGTACTTATATACCTAGCTGTCGTAGCTCTTATAGTAGGCGAGGGTATCCTTCCGGAAGTAATCGTAGTTATCTCCAGTATAGGTGTCTAGACTCTCGAGCTATATACGTATATCCGGAATAGTATAGCGAGCGATAAGGCGGATCCTCTAGTTATCCGGGGTTTAGGAGCCTAAGAAGTACAGTTCAAAGAAGTCGTCTATAGCCTAAAAGAAGGTAGAAGTATCGGAGCCGTCGAAGGAGGGAGATCTATTTTCTCTAGGGAAAGGGGCACGGCTATAAGAGGTAGGGGCCGGAGTCCGAAGAACGGTAGTAAGGGCCTAGATAAGGTCTATAACGTTTAGGTTAGTAGATTGGGAAGGGGGGCTTTTGCTATAAGATGCGGCGTTAGTAGAGGGGCGTCTATAGTGCTAATTAGTAATGTTATCGTTGGAATTATCGGTCGAGTTAGTCGCGAAGCGGGCGGAAGGAATCGTATTATCGTCGCGGAAGGACGATACATCTAGAGGGGACTAGAGAGGTGTTGCCGCCCCCGAATTGCTAGGATAGCTTAGTAGAGCATTTAATACTTCGGACGCGCTAGCTATATACTTACGCTTAGTAGGGATAGCGGGCTAGTCGCTAGCGGGTTATTCCTTAGAGGACGAGGGTTTGTCTTTAGGTGTCGACATAGTAGACTCTTTTAGCTAAGGAATTAAAGCACTTCGTTAGAAGTAGGTATGTTAGAGATATAGGCAAATAGGAGTAGTTACAGTGTCTCTTTCGTGCCTCGGAGGGGGTATAGGCTAGTATTTTAGTGTTTCCCAGACTATTGGTCTAGCAAAGAAAGCGAGACTCCAAATAGGGCTAGTAGTGTTACTACGTCGCCTAGAGAGGGCTATCGGTGTCGGATCCGCTTATTACTATTAGATCCGCGAGCTAGCACTGTTTTAAGCTCGACGGCGATACTAGAGTCTCGAAAGGGAAGTTGCGGAAATAAGGTATAGAGTAGACTGGGTGCTAGTAGCGTATAGGAGTATTAGAACCTTTCCTAGACTAGTGGCTCCTAATAGTCTAGCAAATATCGTAAGCCTAGAGAAGGTTCGATATTGCCTTAGCATAAGGAAGGCGGTAGCGTATATATAGAGCAGTAGGTAGTGCTCTCGTATACGGTAGTAGTGCTAGGTGTACTAGCTACTTTCTTTAAACCTCTAGGTACTCGGTAATAGAGCGGCGGGTCCTACTCTCGTATGCGAGGTACGTACGGTAGTGCTCGTAATGCTAGTAGTGCTAACATCGATAGTAGTACTAATGTCGGTAATAGGACGATTATTACCGCTTTAGCCGCGAGGTAGTCCGAGCGGTGCTCGTACGTCCATTCCCCTAGAGAATACGCTACTAGTTAGATACTCCTTACCCGCCTAGCTACTACGGTATATTAAGACTACGCCGACATTGTTCTTAGGGTATTCGCTATCCCCGCGTTAAGGAGACTTAGTACCTGCCTCTTCCGGCTCTACTACTAGTAAGGATCTACCGGTTACATAATCGTTTGTCTGTTTGTGTCTATAGTATCTATCGTGCCTATAAGGAGATAGGCGGACGGTAAAGAGGGTATATCTTTAGAACTTCTTCTTCCGTAGTCTGGATTCTCTCCTTAGCAACTAGCCGGAAGTCGTCGTTAAGGTAGTGGGTAGTCTAGCTAGTAAGGAGGACCCTCGCCCTTAGCTACTACGGTGTAACAAAACCTACTAGTTAGATACTCCTTACCCGCCTAGCTACTACGGTGTGTCAAGACCGCGCCGGCATCCTCGCTACTATCTCTCTACTAATAGTAATAATCTATTAGTTACGTAACCCTTCGTGTTACGATGCCTATAACGTCCTTAACGTCTATCGTATCTATAAGGGGTAATCGGCCGGTAGGGAGGGTATATCTCCCCAGGTATTAGTCCTCTATAATCTGGACTCTTTCTTCTTTAGCAACTAGCCGGAAGTCGTCGTTAAGGGGCTATCTATAGAGAAGAGAGGGCACGAAGGAGGAGTGCGGCGGGTAGTGGGCGAAGCTATTATAGTAGGAATTTTAGTCTGGGAGGCTCCTTTTACCCCCGAGACAACCTTCTTTCTATAGTAGAAACCTCTCCGCAGTACGTGCCTGTTTTAAGAGCGTGTAGTAGACGCTAGAGGTACAGTCCTTAGTGCGCATAGCGGAGTGGCTAGTCTAGAGGTAGCTATTGTCGAGGGATAAGAAAATTTTTCTCGGCTACTCCTATAGCCGGTAATATATACGTAGCTATTCGTATACATTAGGTATCGGTATTTAGATTCGAAATTGGATTTGGATTTGGACTTGGATTTGGATTTGGACTTGGAGCTGCATCTACCCTAGCTAAGGGGTAGAGGTATTTAAGGTTGTTATAGTCGTGGGTAGTTATTATAAAGGTATAGCTTCCTACTCGAGGGTGCGACCGGCGCATTTCTCGGATATCGTATATTTCTCGTGGGCTCGTCGCTTATAGTATACTGCTACTATCCTATATATCTTACTATACCGCTAAAGCGAGTGTAGGAGTCTTATATCGTCCACCAAAATGTAAGGGGGGAGTATACTTAGACTCTAAACTCCCGTCGGATAGTAGCAGTATGCACCGGATGTATAGTAAAAGAGGGCTATAGAAGGTGAACATGTAAAAAGAAGACGAGGGAAGGTAGATAGGAGGGAACGAGGAGGTAGATTTAAGTGCTGTATGCTATTATGCCTTCGAAGTGCTAAAAGGGTAGCATAATAGATAATAAAGTCCATTAGCTACCTAGCGACGAAGGTAGCACTACTAGATACACGTAACTAGTGCGACTTTCCCTACTATAAGGGTAGTAGGGATTACGGTTACGATTAGTCGTAGTAGGGCCTATAGCGCGAGGGAAGTGGAATCGACACTTCGTCGGTGCTTTAGGTAGAGCGCCTCGCACCCTCCGTTAATAGTAGCCCTATAAATTGTTAGACTCCTTAGTCCGTATTTAATTTATAGGGTCCGTATTTCCGTCTATAGTGCTAGCACCGCTATAGATAGAAAGGACATTCCCACCTTACTTCTATCGTACGAGTGCTACTAGACGCGATTTACGACGTCTAATAGATCCTTAAGCGTGTTAGTTAGCTTATCTAGGGTAGTGTTATAGACACCTTAAGTGCTAACGCCGGCGCGAGCCCTACCTAGCTAAGGATTAACCGCAACGATATACTTATCCTAGAAGGCGGTAAAGGCGGCGCGCTCCGTCTCGTCCTAGATGTCGCTATATACCTCCGGTATAATACGCGGGTCGCACTATGCGAAGCTATAGACGTACGTACTACTACGGCCTTAAAACTCGTACCGGAACTAGTAGTCGACGATGCCGAACTTAGGCTTAAGGACCTACGAAACAAGTTAAAATTTATGTCTATAGTACAAAGCGCGCTATAGACGGAAATGCTGGATTACGGTTACGGACCTTTTCGAAGAACGATATAAAGCGGTCGTAGAAGTGCTAGGTCGTAACATACGGATTGTTACGGAGGTTCTAGCGTCTAATATCGAGCCGCTTAGCATCCGTACTATTCTTCCACCTCTTATAATTAGGGAACAGTCGATGTAGACTGTCCTATTATATGTCGGCCGCGCTAAAAGTAAAGAAGAAAGCGGGTTTGCCTACCGGGATTAGCATTTCTATCTATAGTAATAGGCGGGCTATAAACGGAAATTACCTACCTAATGCATAAACATATAATATTAGCTCCGATCGCTTTTTGTTCTAGAACGGCCGGATCCCCTTAATGTTCGTCGAGCTACGTACGACGCGATTAAGTAGGCGCTACGCCTAAAGCGTATCCTCGCGGAGGTAAGTACGTAGTTTATCTAGTGTTATTACGTAGCTATCCTTACGATTAATAATCTAGCGAGACCGGCTACTACTAATATTACGTATCTACGTGTTAAACACGGTATAGCGGAAGCGCTAGTAATGGGCAAACCGGCTCCTATCGTATCGAAGGAGATGCTAGATCTACCTTAAGAGCGGCACCTTCCTTAACCGTAGGAGGGCCTAATCTACGAGCCCTTAAGGAAACAGACATAGGAATGCGAGCGAGAAGATCCGTTCCTTATAGGCCTGCTACGATATACGGTCCTACTGCAAATACCGTAGAGTCTGCAGACATAGCTATACTATTACGGCTCTAAAATGCTTAGGATTGGGCTTTAGACCTGTAGAATATTAGACTCCTTAGTCCGTGTTTTTAGACTTAAATTCCTATCTATAGTGCGATTGCTACTATAGATAGGAATACTTACCCTAAAGAAAATCCACCGCCTCCGTCTTACTAGGGAGGAGGTTTAGTACTACGGCACCCTCTATTATACCCTTAATGTTAGTACTATCCTTACCCTCGGGTAGTGTTGTATTGTCTTCTACCTCCACCGTTGCAATCTTATCTATAACCGTACTATCTTCCGGCAAAGACTAGAGTACAGCCTAGTCGATAGTAATGTCCTTATACCTAGGGTAATAATCGTAGAGATATTCTAGCTAGGTCTAAGGGGAGGTTAGCAATTTATAGTTATAGCGTATGTCGCACTATAGATAGAAATACCTGGACTTTATAACGATTTACCGTAAACGATCTATAGAACTAGGCTATAAATTTACTACGGTTGGGATCTTCTATATCTTACTCCGGCCGGATAAGGATAGTATTGCACTAAGCCGGCAATCGTAGTAGCTTAGTAACTACATTAGGTACATCTCGGGCGAATATTATAACGTGTCCCTTATACCTCTACTAGGCGCTATCGACGTAGACTATATATATACTAATATACACGGGTGCGATAAGTAGCTGCTCGATGTCCTCTAACACTAGTAGCTACGTAGGGATAGGGCCCGGATCTATATTGTTAGCGGAGGACATAAGGAAAGGCGCGTCCGATAAGAGACGCGTATCGGCGGTCTTATAGCGCTAGTAAATGCTAGCGCGATCGATCTACGAGGACGTTAGTTTCTATTTATAGTTACATCTGCACTATAGACGGTAATTGCTAACCTTAATATTAAACTAGCGTTCCTTATAACGAGTGTAGAACTACGTCTACTTTATATCTAAATCCTTTATCTACCTTTCTACTTGTTCCTAGTCTTTCTCCGACACGGCTAGTATATGTAGATTAGTACTATCGCTATATACACGAGGAACCCTATACGCTTGTTTATAGAGCTCCGAACGGAGAGTCTCTAGCTCCTCTACGATACGTAATACTACTTACGCGTCTTCGTCTAGCGGGGGAGGCGGCGGAGATAGAGGTAGCGGAGATAGAGGCGGCGGAGGTAGAGGTAGCGAAGGTAGCGGAGGTAGATCTAGCGGTAGTCGAGGGAGGATATCGCGTTATTTAGGAATATATCGTCTAGTAGGTAGTGGATTAGCGCGTCGTACGGCTATAGAGGCCTACCTCTCGGCGCGCGTAGAGGCATTGTTTCCCTAGGAAGTTTAATTAGTATAGTAGAAATTTTTGTATATAGTAGTAGTACTACTATAGACGGAAATCGTAGGTATACCGCTACGGGTCTAGAGAGAAACGCTAACTCGTCGTCCGGACTCGAGCCGTCTTAACGCGTAACCGGTACTAGCTAGCTATTATTAGTATAGCGACGTTTAACGGCGTAGGTACTAATAGTACGGTACTCGTTATAGGCGGAGAACTCCTTACTAGCCGCGTTGCGAAAGGAAGCGAGAGGTAATAGTCCGGTATAAGGTCGCTTTAAATAGTGTTTAGAGGATATATAGGCATTATACAATTTCTAGTTATAGTAGACGCGTTACTATAAACAAAAACTCGAGAATAGTGCGGAATTACGTAAGATCTCTATAGCAATCCGCACTACTAGGGAATTTTACCTATATATTATAGTAATCTATAACACTATACGGCCGGGTTTACTAGCGTAGTAGTAACGGAAGTCGTAGCGCCTATATATTATAGAAGAATGCCTAGAGGTGCGCACCTAAAGCTACGTCGATATAAGAAGGGTCTATAGCCCGCCCGGCCTCTTTTTTACGCGGGTTTTTAGCTATAGTCGTTAACCCGATTTATTTTTTATTTATAGTGCTACCGTTACTATAGATAATAATTCGACTAGGCGGAATAGAGTAAAGCAAAATTCAGTAGAAGATTACGTATAGGACGGCACGTAATAGCGACATTTTTATCTTTAGCTTATAGCTAAAATTTTTTTTTAGGGGCTAAAATCCAGTAGACTATTATAGGCCCTTCGGGCTAATAATAGCGAACGAAGGTAATAAGGACGAAAACCGGCATAAAAACGAGCTGCTTATTAGCTTATTAAATAGCATAAACAATCGCATAGTTAGGTAACTATAGCAATAATACTAATAATACTATTAAAAGCGCCTATACCGCTAGACACTAATTTTTATAACTTTTAGATAGCGGATACGCGTTACGACCAAAACAGCCGAAAGTGCGGGTTAAATTGTCCGTGCGCGTCGCAGCGCGTACGCGTTTCGGAAGTGCACGGAAAGGCGGATCTGCCTCATTCTAAGAACCGCTGCATCGGAAGGAGGTAATGATCCAAGGCAGTGAAAGTTGACCAAGTCCCTGTCTGCCTCAGGCATCACATCCATCGGGCATCCATCCTTTCACCGCTGTGTCATACCTCCTAGGTAACCCGGCGGGCGCTTCCATCCACCCCACCAAGTTCCAATTCCGTCCGCTTTCTTTCAACTTCACGAACAAAGACTCAGCATCACCCGTATAACCATCGCGAAACCCACCAGGCGACGAAGCCGCACGACATCTTCTCACCACGAACGACGGAAAAACTCGTGACCGCGCAAGATGCCAAAGAACAAGGGAAAGGTATGTTTGGAAAGAGGCGCTTCTGCGAATGGGAGAGTCGTTGGTCTGGGATAAATGCTGAGATGTGCGATACAGGGAGGTAAAAACAGGAGACGTGGAAAGAACGAAAACGACAATGAGAAGCGCGAACTCACCTTCAAGGAGGAGGGTCAAGGTAAGCAGCACACGACATGCGGCGCCACACCGGACCAATCTCATTCTGACATTTGCCAGAATACGCGCAAGTCCTCAAGATGTTGGGCAACGGCCGACTCGAGGCGCTCTGCTTTGACGGCTCCAAGCGACTGGCACACATTCGAGGCAAGCTCCGCAAGAAGGTCTGGATCAACCAAGGCGACATCATCCTGCTTTCCCTCCGAGACTACCAGGACGAGAAGGGCGATGTGATCCTCAAGTACAGTGCGGACGAGGCTCGTTCGCTCAAGGCGTATGGAGAACTCCCCGAGAGTGCAAAGATCAACGAGACGGACACATACGGCGGCGAGGAGGAAGGCGGAATTGGTTTCGACTTTGGTGAGGATGACGACAGTGGCAGTGGATCGGATGTCGATGTCGATGATATCTGAGGTGGCACTGAGAGCTCGAGGAAAGCAAACAAGGGCGCTGGGTGTAGGAGGCCTGCGCACAGTCTACGATCACATCATGAAGTCCTGTCTGCTCGTGGCCGGTTCTTTCAGTTGTCTTCTTCAGGCGGGACACGGCGCTGTATGGGACAAGGCATACATCCGTCATTCGCCGTTGTGTTCGATCCGACTTCCCGGATCCGCATCTTATTGAGATCTCATTAGCAGACCACGAATAATCATGAGCCCTTTGCCCTCGCCCGTGCGTATTGAGAACGTGCTACGGATGGGTATTCTAGTCACTCGTGCATCGCATGATCGCCGGAACATGTCCTTCTCGCCGCCATAGACATTCGCCTCCTCCACTCCTCGTTCACCTTGGTACTACGCCTGGGATATTCGATGAGGCGCGGCAAAATTGAGTACGTAATCTTGGCCCCAATCCCGCCTATCGACATCTGTCAGCTCTGCTACCTAGGTAGTCTTCAATATTGCCTTGCTTCTGACATACGCATTTGTTTGGAGACTGGCCTTGAACGCTGGGTGGCATTGTGCATCGTGTCATATTGTCCCATTGGTGGGAGAGTGCCAGGCCTCGCCGCGCGTGCACAGCGCGCAGAGATTGACATCACCGGTAGAACTACAGGGACATTGTAGCAGCCTTCTGCCTGGTCAACAATCCAAACCACTCTCAAGAGTAACTCCGCGAGCACCTTAGTCCTCCTCGACGCATCTCGACAATGCCATCCATCCTCACCGAAGACGACAAGCAGACGGTCAAGCGCACCGTTCCCAAGGCGTCCAACAAAATTCACGCTGTAGCTGTCGCGAAGCTCTACGTTGCCTACCCCGACCGATCGAGATGGACATATACCGGCCTACAGGGCGCTGCTGTACTGGCCAACGACCTGGTTGGAAACACTTTCTGGATCAAGCTGGTCGACGTATCACCAGCGAATCGGGGAGTCATCTGGGATCAAGAGATCTACGACACTTTCTCGTACAACCAAGACCGCGTCTTCTTCCACACCTTTGAGCTGGAGGAATGTCTTGCAGGGCTGAGCTTCGCGGACGAGAAAGAGGCGAAGCAGTTCCGGAAGAAGATGGATGAGCGGGAAAAGAATGCGCACAAGAATACCAAGAACAGGCCATTCGCGAGTGGTCCAGCGCAGACAACGGGATATGGACAGCAGCCGCAACAAACACAACAGGTTGCGAGCAGCGGGAAGAGTCATGGTCTTTTCGGTGGTCTGTTTTCACGAGATCGAGGGAATAGTCAGCCTCAGCAGCCAGCGCAGAGCATTATTCCACCCCGAGGCGTGGATGTCCATGCATCCTCGAGTCCTGCGGCACCTCCTCCGGCAGGACGTCTTCGAGCTCCATCGGACATCGATCTCAACGATCCGGCAGTACAGGCAGTGCTAGCAGAATTGCTACAGATGGGTATCACAGAGGATCAGATACACGAACACTCGGCGTTCATCAAGAGCTATTTGGAACAGAACAAGGCTACGGCGCAGGCACAAGCTGAGAAGAATGACAGAGCAGCACGGGCTCCCCCGCCTCCACCGCCACCTCAAGTTGCGAATCTAAGTCCTCAAAATACTGGAGGCTCGAAAGGAAGTCGTGGTCCGCCACCAGCTCCTCCGCCATCTAGGAGAAAGGCCGGAGGTGCGGCGCCAGGTGGAAACAGGCCGCCCAGTCCCAGTCCCAGCCCTCCGCGAGATCCCTCCCCACAACGTCCACGCTTCAGAGTTCCACCACCGATAGCAGACGCCGGAAGGCTCGCAAATGACGCTCCTGCTCCGCCAGCGAGGAATCGAGCAACGAGTCAAAGCACACCTGGTCCTCCACCGCCTCCTCGTCCACCAAAGACTCCACTCGACAACGACTCTCCTCCGCCCCCGGCTGGACGATTTGCCGTACCACCGCCATTCGAAGGAAAGAGGATTACATCAAGTCCCGCAGCGCCTCCGCCTCCGCCGAGAGGAGCGGCAGCTGTCCCACCTCCACCCCCGCCACGAGATGCGGCTGCGCCAGCTGGACTCCCTCCTCCACCACCACCTCGCGCGCCACAAATGCCTGACGATTCTGGTCCGCCTCCGCCTCCACCGCTTCCTCCGCCAAGTACGAGAGCCGTTCCGCCAGCGCCGAATGAAACCGGTCCTCCTGCACCCCCTCCCCTCCCGCCCATGTCGAATGTCTCTCCTCCACCCCCACCTCCGATGCCACCATCCGCAGCTGGTGGTCCGCCTCCACCTCCGCCTATGCCACCTCGCGGCGCCGCTGCTCCCCCTCCAACTGCCATGGGCGTAGATCCCGACTCGGCTGCTGCACTTCCAAAAGTGGACGTTCCCGGACGAGGTGGACTGCTTGCGGACATTCAAAAGGGAGCGAGATTGAAGAAAGTCAGCGACCAAGAGAAGAGAGATCGAAGTGCTGCCGCTGTTCCTGGGGCTGAATCTGCTGCACCCGCGCCAGGCGGTGTTGCTAGCGGTGGCGATGCGGCTGCTGGCGGTGGACTGGCGGATGCGTTGGCTAATGCTCTGGCGGCCAGGAAGAGCAAGGTCAGCCATAGTGGTGAGTTGCTCTATTTTACTGCTTTTGGTAAAGTGGGACGTTTTGGCTAACTTTGCTTTGCAGACGATGAGAAGAGTGATGATGAGTGGTAGACATGCGACGCAGCAGTGTAAGATCAGGTGTGGAAGCGTTGGGTGTGGACTCAATGGCAGTAGCACTGGCTGCATGGCTGCCAACTTCGGCATACCAACGGTCACTGTGGTAGTTTCCTGAAAGCGACCTGATTCCAGCACAAGACTTTGTTCCCAATGAGAGATTCCGGACTAACGGGGCTTCTCACATGTCCATCAGCACCAGAAGACTGACGGCTTGTCTTGCTCTATCACTAACCCTAATAAGATTCTGACCTGTCTTAAGCAGACTCTTCGACTGTTCTCCACTCGCGTTTGCAGTCGTCATCTCGGACGCAAGTGGTCTAAGCTGGACATCTTCGGCAGGTCATAATGCGGCAGTTCACATTTCTCTTGATGCCGAAGATGCATGTCCTAGGGCGACTGCAGATGAACAAGACAGCTTTTCCGGGTGTTGTCCAAACTCTCGGCTGCGACGCATGACCTCCTCACCAGCTGCAGAGCCGGCACTTGATCTTATCAAACCAACTCGTCCTACTCCTGATCTATGCCATCGAAGGAGACAACCCTCTAGCAGCTCCGCTGCTCGAGGCCCGATAAATGTCACCATGCCAATGAAGTCATCGCACTTCACTGCCGCTGAGCGCGGACCCAGGCAAATTGCTCTGACCTGAGCTCTCGCCCTTGGCGACACGCGGAACTCCTTTTCCGCATAATGCTCAAGATGTGGGTCGTTACACCCCACAGACGCAGGGCAGCGATAGCTCGGACAGGAACATAAGTCGGGGTTGTTCTGCTTGTCTTTCGACGTGGCCCGAAGATCATTAGTCAAGGACGACGGCTCCAAGCCCAGCTCACGGAACAATGTCTGTCAGACCAGGCAAGATGCCCTCACGATCTACTGCCAGCCGTGATGAAGTCCGCCTCGCAGCGCAGCAAGCAACAGGCGTCGAGTTCTTTCCGGGCACAGAATTGATGACCGACAGTACGTCCTTCGACCTTGCGGCCATCATCGAAGACTACGCTGACAGCTTCCAAGTCGATAATGTCCATCTCAAGCGCACAGGCAGCGAGACCTTGGTGCCTCAACCGAGTGACGACCCAGCAGATCCCGTGAATTGGAGCCGTACCTGGAAGTGGCTCACCATGAGCTCAATGGTGCTGTCCACGTTCAACTGGGTGTTCAGTCCGCTCGCGCTCGGTCCACAAGTCCCATACTACATGGAATCATTCAACTCCACCTTGCCTGAAGTGATCAACTTTACCGGCGTTTCGATCCTTGTCCTTGGCTTCACCAACCTGATCTGGATACCGTTCGCCCGCGGCTTTGGTCGACGTCCGATGGCCATCCTAACCACCATGATCACAACCCTCTCTTGCATCTGGCGAGCGAGAGCAACCAGTTACAGTTCCTTCCTCGGTGCTGCCATCCTCTGCGGTATCGGAGCGTCTCCTGGAGAAACACTCGGACCCGTGCTTATCGCCGATGTCATGTTTCTGCACGAACGTGGTTGGTGGATGGGTATGTACCAGTGGGCGTTCATGGGCGGTCTTATGGTACGTTTCCTCCTGCAGTCGATTGTTCTCCATCAGAAATTCCTTTAACAAGCTCCAGATTGGACCCATCATCGCTGGAGTGACAGCGGACATGTACGGCTGGCAGAGCTTCTGGTGGATCGCCACTGCCATATCCGTCTTCACCAACGTCTGGGTCATCTTCTCCCTGCCAGAAACCAAATGGGATCGACGCAAGTTGGACGCAGGCAATGCCAACACTGGTCCGCTCGAACCGCTACCAAACGATGATGGAACAGAGAAGATGGATTTTTCCAAGTCCACGCAAGCAATCGTCGATGCGACCCACGTGGAACGTTCGCCAGACGCTGCTCGAGAAAGATCTGCCCTCTCTCTTTACGGTCGACCAGACCGAAAGCAATTCATGCCAATCGTAGGATGGCACGCGCACGAATCTATCGTGGATGCGGTGATCCTCCCTTTCAAGCTCATTCGATTTCCGATTGTGCTATGGGGCGCGGTGCAGTTCAATTGTGCTTGTTCGTGCTACCTGATGCTGAGCATCACACAATCTCAAGCATTGGGAGCGCCACCGTTCAATTTCACCGCCTCTCAGGTCGGCTATACGAATCTGGCTCTATTCGTGGGAACTTCCATCGCTCTTCTCACGGCTGGTCCATTGGGTGACTGGATCTCTCGTAGAGCGACGATCAAGAACAATGGCATTCGCGAACCGGAGATGCGGCTGCCTGCGCTGCTTCCCTTTGCAGCATGCTTCCTCGTTGGTTGTGTCATCGTCAGCGTCGGTTTCCAACACGGCTGGCCTTGGGAGGTCATCGTTGTCGTTGGTTTCACTCTCGTCGGGATACAGGTCGCAGCAATCTCTGGGATTGCGATCAACTACGTGGTAAGCACATGCCGTCGATCGAAGCTCGAGATACGTACTGACTTCGTTGTAGGTCGATTGTCATCAGCCGGCAGCTGGCGAGTTCCTCGTCGGCGCGACTGTCATCAAAAATGTATGGGGTTATGGCATGAGCAAGTTCATCAACGATTGGATTGTGCAGATTGGGTACATTGGTCCTTTGATGACCATCACTGCGATGAACGCCGCTTTACTTCTATTCGGCGCATTGCCCTTGTATTTCTATGGCAAGAAAGTCAGAGGATGGTCGGCGAAGAGTTCTGTTCATCGGGCGGGATGATGTTGAGCGGAAAAGCGACTTGTACTTAGACATGAATCGCAGCGCGCAGTTGTCTCCTCCATGGGCAATAATTGGCCATACTTTCTGCTTGCGTGAGCACTCAGCGCATACCGGGATCCGATTGCAAGGATGCCTGGTGAGAAGACTTCACTTGTCAACGAACATGGCTGGGACGCCAAGCGTACTGCGTGTCATTTCTGCATCGCTTTTCTGGTCCTTACCTCCGTCGTCAACACTTCCTCGTACCATATTCTCATCCACAGCAGACATGGCGGAAGAATCCGAGTACTTCCCTCTGATCATACGCTGCGAGGGCTCCCACGGCGCCGAAGGTTCGTCGATCCTTGACAGCATTTGCCGCCTGACGACTCTGACAACACACAGTCGTGCTGCTCAAAAGCAGCATGTCCCTACTCGAGGTGAAGTCAGCCGTGCACAAGGTGGTCCACCAATCACCCAACTTCGCAGACGTTGCGAAGATTTCCCTCTCGGTGCTCACGGTGCATTGGGCGCCGCGGACGTTTCCAGCGTTCCCAGTACGGACCGTCATGACTCAAGCCAATGTCGAGGCTGTGCTTCATATCATGGCCACTGGGCAGGGCGAAGACGTTATCAGTCTTCAGACGAGCTGAGGTGGAATGGAAACCTGGAAGCCAACAGAAGATGCGGGAGATCCACGTGATCAAAGACCCCACGGCTGACTGCTGAGCTGGTTCTAGTTCTACCTGTCAGCCACCGTCAACACAGCATTCGAATCAAGACTCATCACAATACAACACCATGTCCTCATTCAGCGGCAATCTCCTTGTGAAGCCATTCGAAGCGTCAGTCTCCGACGAAGCGCTCGACGAGTTCAAGCAGCTTCTGCGACTGTCCAAGGTCGGTCCTGCAACGCTCGAGAACACGTCAAAGGACCCTTCGTACGGACTTTCTCGAGATTGGACAGAAAAGGCCAAAGATTACTGGTTGAACAAGTATGACTGGTACGTATTGGCCCATCGAGCAATCATGCTCGAGCACTGACCAAAGAACAGGCGCAAGACCGAGGAACGCATCAATTCCTTCGACAACTACAAGACTTCCATCGCCGGCGAGGACGGAGAAATTCTCAACATCCACTTCATCGCTCTTCGGTCTGCTAAACCCGATGCCATTCCTGTGGTGCTCCTCCACGGTTGGCCGGGCAGCCCGCTCGAGTTCTTGGGTATGCTCGACCTTGCTCGCAACAAGTACAAAGCAGACGATCTGCCCTACACTTTCATCGTGCCGTCCTTGCCTGGATATGCATACTCCTCCGGACCCTCGATGAAGTCCGAGTCTACCAATGAGACGATGGCCTATTTCGTAGACAAGTTGATGGTCGGTCTTGGTTTCGGCAGTGGCTACATCGCTCAAGGCGGCGACCTTGGCAGTTTCGTCGCACGCATTTTGGGAGCTCAGTACGATTCTTGCAAAGCGGTCCACGGTAAGATGGTCTGATACAACGTTGTGAGCTTCGTTGTCTAACCGGTGACAATACGTACAGTCAATTTCAACATCATGCAACCTCCAGAGGGCGAGGCCAGCAAGGATGTCACGGCGGCAGAGATGAAAGGACTGGAAAGAGCTGGTCAATTCGACGGACAAGGCAGTTCATACGCCATGGAACATGGACAGCGTCCGGCTACCATCGGCCTGGTTCTTTCCACCTCGCCCTTGGCGCTGTTGATATGGTGAGTCTCTCTCTGATACCACACCGGCTTCTACTTGCTAAACAACCCATCAGGATCGGCGAGAAATACCTCGAGTGGGTTGACGAACCTCTCGAGCTGGATCAAATCCTCGACAGCGTCTCGCTGTACTGGTTCACCGACTCCTTCCCGCGAGCCATCTACCCATATCGCCAATTCTTTGGACCGAACCCTAAGAGTATCACTGCGGCGTACTACCTTGACAAACCCATGGGATACTCTTGGTTCCCAATGGAGATTGCACCTATTCCCGTGGGTTGGGCGAAGACGACTGGCAATCTCGTTTGGCACAAGTCGCACGAGAAGGGTGGCCACTTTGCGGCGTTGGAGAGACCGCAAGATCTGTTGAACGATGTGGAGGACTTTGTCAAGGCCGTGTGGAAATAGGTGTTGCAATCGCATCGATTGCGACTGTCAGGTTGGAGATACCAGCCTCAATGAAACCAGGTGAACAGCGTCTTCTCTCATGGTTCTTCCCGTTGATCGGGTATATGATCAGTATTCCGGCGCAGGCGTGCCTTGTCGGAGCCTGCTACAACATCACAACTGCGGGATCATGATGCCCGACTCTCCCAACGACAACTGTCGTTTTTATCATCGCATGCACGACACCGACATATTCCCACATCTCTCCATGAATCGACTCCTCCTCACCCCACTACCCCACAAGCCACGCCGACCCACTTCACTTTCCCCTCTTCACTTCTCCACAGTAGCATCTCGGCTCGGCACTTCACTTGGACATTGCTCTGGCTAGAGGGAAGGACTCGCTCGGCATGAACTACGTAATCCGGCGACCTTGTTGAATAGCTTTCCAGATCTGCGTATCTACACGGTCATCGTCCCGCACATCACAAGATGAAGGCAATCCAATTCCACGGCAAAGAAGACATCCGCCTGAACGAAGTCGAGGTCCCAGCAGTCCGTCCAGGCCATGTCAGAATACGACCAGCATTCGTTGGCATTTGTGGCACAGGTCGGTACTATCATCTTGTCGTACAACACTGCGATTTCTGACCAACACTCCAGATGTTCACGAATACAGCCGAGGGGCGACTTTGATACCCGAAGAAGCGCACACCCTTACAGGACAATGTGCTCCCCTGACAATAGGCCACGAGATCAGCGGCGTTGTTGAGGAAGTCGGAGCAGATGTGAGCGACGTTCAAGTTGGCGACCGGGTAGCGATCCAGCCGATTTTGTCGGATGGAGATTGTTATGCATGTCAGCTCAAGCGACCGAACTGCTGCATCAGACAGGGCTTTTACGGGTTGAGTACGTATTGTCGTATAGAATTCGTAGAATAAAGATCAGAACGATTGCTGACTATCATCAACCAAGGTACCGATGGAGGTCTCGCAGAATACCTGGTCGTTGAAGCAAAGAATGCAAGAAAGGTGCCATCGAACGTTAGTCTGGAAGTCGCTGGTGCGTGGCTGCGTTCACGCACAGTTCGCCCAAATCTACCCAGCTCTAATGCAGCGTACAGCTCTGGTCGAACCACTCTCCGTCGCCTGGCATGCGGTCAAGAACAGCATCTCCCAAAACACCACCTCGGCCATGGTAGTCGGCGCAGGCCCGATAGGTCTCTGCGTGATGCAATCGTTGAAAGCCCAAGGCATCTCCCGTATCATCGCAGTCGAGACCAACGAAGGTCGACAGGCCCTCACAACACAAGCCGGGGCCAGTCACTTCATCAACCCGTTGAAGGAGAACGTAGCGGAAGCCTGTGCGAAATTGTGTGCGGACACAAACGGCGTTCATGTCGCCTACGACACCGCTGGCAAGCAGGTGACTCTGGATCAATGCATCTCCGTGCTGTGCGTGGGTGGCACAGTCGTCAACATTGCCGTCTGGGGCGGTCCAGCGACCATCTTGCCGAATTCATTCCTGTTCGGCGAGAAGCGGTATATGGGAACAGCGGTCTACACCCCTGAGGATTTCGACGAAGTAATTGAAGCGGTCAGTAGCGGTGAGTATAGCCATATCAGTGCGCATTGCGAGCCTCGGATGGATCTGACGTCTGACGAATCGCACTCCAGGTCGCATAAATCCCGAGTTCCTGATTACTGCTCGAATCGGTCTCTCGCAGCTTGTATCGCACGGCATCCTGAAGCTTCGAGATGATCCTGGGTCGGATATCAAGATTCTGGTGGACATGTCGAAGGAGTGATTTCTTCGTCCGGACGTGTGATGATTGGCCAAGTAGAAGTAGTGGTCAGCAGGAAAGGACTCACTTAGAGCTCTCGTCGGCGACATGCCTTGTCATGTTGTCCTTGGCAAAATCGAGCCCTTCTGGGCTCCAACGCGGCGTCCTGCAATACTAGTTAGACAGCCATAGACAGCGATTGCAAGTTTTCGAACCGATGTTGAGTTGAAAGAAACGAACAAGTCCAGCTCTATTTACAGCGTCGGGCCGCCTCGCACCGACCGCGCCAAGATCTGGGGTCTCCGCATTTGCTTCACCACAAGATCAGCCTTATTAAAAGGTGGATCAGCTAATCCTTGGTAACCGATATCGGTACCTATATATATGTCACATGAGAGGTAGATAGACTCTTTCCTAAATCTAATAGCTTATAATCTTTAATAGGTTATAAGCTCGGGATAGTGCTTCCGCGGCTTTAATAGCTAAATAACTTATATTCAACGATTATAAGCCTTATTAATAATATAAACGATATTAAGTCCTAAGTCTTCGAGCTCCGTGGTCTCTATAGTCTCTATCCTATAAAAGTCAGCTAGTTACGGTATTTAATAGTATAACGCTACCCTCTTAGATTTCCTTACGCTTAATTATTAGACTCCTTAGTCCGTGTTTCAAGATAGGCCGAACCTTTTTAATGCACCGAGTATAAAGTACTATAGACGCTCTTTAGAATACCGGTTACTTAGTAGTAATACGTTAAGTTTTCTAAAACCCTAACGACTTCTAACAATTAATTAATTGTTAATTAATACTTTATTATAATTAATAAATCTATAATCTTAGCGAGAAAAACTTTTCTTATATATAGCTTCTCCTATTTTTATATACCGCGACATTTTTTAAAACGATAGTAAAGGCACCGATTAATAAGATACCTAAAGCGTACGCTATTCGACTATAATCTTAAAGAGACTCTAGTTAGAAATACCGCGATAGAAAGCGAGACGAAAAACTCCGAGCTAAAGCTACTAAACAACGAGCGAGAGAGACTTAGAAGCTAATTACCGAATAACGAAGAACTATATTAGCTAATAAGTAATAAAAAGCGTTCTTATTACTTAAGAACGGTAGTAAAACTATTCTAAGACGCACGTTTAATAACATTAATATAGACGGTAATATAATACTAGCTTCGGCTAAAGGGGTATAAGGCAATAAGAATTCTATATACCTACTAAAGAATCTAAAATCTAAGCGCTATACTAAGGCTATAACTACTTTAACTACCGATTCGCCTTAACCTTCGACTTTAAAATTAGTACGAAAGAAAGTAAAGAAGGCGCGACGAGCTATAGCGCGAGCTAAAGAAGAAGCGGAAGAAGAAACACCTTAGACTAAGGTAAACTCGGTCCTAGAGATAACTAGTAAAAACAACGAAGACGACGAAGACGATCTCTATAGAGTTACCGACGAAGAATTACGTACTATTCTACTAGTCTCGAGGGAACCCTTACCTATCCGAGACGAAACTACTCGTCGCTTCGTATCTACTCCTATTAGTAGAGTAACATATATAACGACTATACCTCTAAGACGAGCTACTCGCGTAGCGCCTATACTACTACTACTACTACTACCGACCCGTCGAGTTACCCTTCTAACGACTAGATCCCTTCTCTATCGATAAACGAAGAAAAAGGCTACTATCGATACGAAAAACTTTAGTAAAGTGAAAAAGCTAGATAGCTCGGGGAACTATAATAATTAGTACGACTCTATTAAAATCGCCTACCGATAGGCGGGCATTATCGATTTCTTTCTAGGAATCGAGTTAGAGCCGATCCCACTATTAGATAAAGAACGTAAAGAGTTGGAACTAGAGGAAGTTAATATATATATGCTATTAATAGTAGATTAGCATAGAAAGAATAAATTATTACTAGGCTTTATTAAATCCTTATATATACAATATATATAGGACAAAGTCGTTAACTACGAGATAGTATAAGAAGCGTTGAAAATTCTTAATATTAAGAGCACCTCTACCGGTATTAAAACGGCACTTATTAAATATAATTAGATAATAAGCTATCGTTTTAATATAGTAAAGGATTTTCCATTATTCCTCCGAGAGTTTAATAAGCGTTTTAGCGACTAGACTCGATTACGAGGATCTTTTCTATAGTCCGAGGAAGATCGGAGATGCTTCTATTTTATTAAGGCACTTAGTCCTTACTTCGTAGAGTTTAAGAGAAATTTAAGCGCCTCCTTTAAAGTTAGTAGTTTTACGACCCGTAGAGCACTTATTAAACTCACGTTTAACGAGCTAACCTTACGGGCCGAGAACTACTAGAACAGTATACGGGGAAATGAAACTAAAAACCTTAAAGACATACGCGCGTTTACTACGTAGAGGGCGAATAAAAAGAAGCGATCGTATAGTTAAGCTTTTAGTTAGCGGCCTACTAGCGCTAGCTAATAGGTTCTTAATTAATTAATAGGTCCTACTAATTCTCCGTATTAATAGAAGGTAAACGGTGTATAGTACACCGGTTACACTAATAGCACTTACTTTAAATAGAACGATAGTCTATATTAAGAGATAAAGAAGTATAAGATTAAGAACGGAACTTAGAAGGAAACACTCGCGCCTAGATCTAGAATACCTACGTCTAGATCAAATTCGATATTAATGTACCCTTATCGTTAACAATTTTTAATAATAACTAAGGGTAATATTAGACCTAAATCGGAGATACCGAGCGGTCCGACTATTAGACGTTACGCTAATTTTATAGGCGGCGTTGTTAGCAATTTCGCTAATAGCATAGTTACCTTTACTAATAAGAGCTAACTAGCGGGCCTCCGCCTAGAGAATTAAGCGATTTTCCTATTAAATTCGTGTCCTACGTTCCTAGCTACGTATCGACAAGTTAACCCGAAGGCACTAGTAACTATAAAAGCGCATATTATAAAGTTTAACTTGTCCTACGTTCCTAGCTACGTATCGATAAGTTAACCCGAAGGCACTAGTAACTATAAAAGCGCATATTACAAAGTTTAACTTACGCAAAAATAACTAGATTATAGACTCTAGAGCGGAGGAACACCTCTATAACGACTTCTAGTACTTTAACGAGTATAAATCGATTAACCTAGTTAATATCGTGGGTATAGGCACTGGTTTTCAGATATTAGGTATTAGGAGGATTACGCTTATAGTTTATTATCCTAATAGGGCTTATAAGCTAATTCTACCGAAAGTCTACTACGTTCCTTAAATAAGTATTAACCTCTTATCCGTAGGACGACTAAATAATAGCGGTACGAGTACTAAGTTTTTAAAAGGACATTATAAGATTAAGCACAAAGAGTCTTAACGAATAATTACTATAGGCACTTAAATCGGAAACCTCTAGAAACTAGACATATCTATCGTAAGATCTTTTCTTTCTACCTAGGGTAAGAGATATACTAATAGACCGGACTTCTTCTTCTCCGTAGTATACTTTAATACGAGGACATTAAATATCCTACTAATTTATATATAGCATTAACGGCTTAGGCATATTAGCGTTACTTAATTACGCGACTACCTTAAACGACTTAGTATTGATTTTATTAACGGCGACTTCGTCTATAAATCTTATCGATATATAAAAGCAAGACAACGTTTTCCTATATTAGAGCCGAACCGCGTAGATTTAAAGTACGGAAAAATATACATGGATTTAGGGGGACCGCTCCCTTTATTAAACACGGAAGAGCGGTATTATCTATTACTTATAGATAATTTAACTCGATATTTATAGATATATACGCTAAAGACGAAGGAAGCTAATAAAGTAGCGAGGGCATATCGAGACTTTAAACTATATAGACTCCGAGAGTGTAATGCGATTGTTAGATACATTAGGACTAATAGTAGCTCTAAGTTCACTTAGATAGCTACTAACCTTACGCGTCGGGTAGGAGTTAAGTTCTCTATTTTAGCGCCGTACGAGCCTATGTAAAATAGTATTATTAAGAAAAAGCATTAAATACTATAGAACATTATTCGATATATAAAATGGGACGGCGTACTAGATAACCGACTATAGCCTAAACTACTTTATACTACGGTTTTTATTAATAACCGGTTACCGACCTCTTCGTTAAAGAACATAAAAACCCCGTTTAAATGCTAGATAGGTAACATCCCTAAGATTAATTAGATGCGACGTGTCGGCTACCGCGTATATAAGCTAGTACTAAAGAAGAAGTTCCCTAAAAAATACAACGAACGCGCTTACCTATGTATTTTAGTAGGTTTTGAAGGGACGAATCTCTTCCGCCTCTAGAACCCAATCTTAGGGAAGATTAAGCGCGTACGGGACGTATTATTTAATAAAGATATACGGCTAGACACGAAGACACTCGAAATGCCTATTTAACTACCTCTAATTAGTACAAACATAGATATACCGGATATAATTAAGGAGATTATACCGAACATTACTAAGAACTACGGAAGTGGAATCTCTAAAGCGTAGGCTATATAGATTAAGTAGGAGAAGCATAAGCGACTACTAAACGACATATTAGCTAATCCTATATAGCCTATCGCCGTTCGACCTCCCCCGATAGGCCCTATTCCTCTAATAAAGCAACATCTTCTTTAACTATATAACAATCCTCTACTAAACTTACGTCTATAACTACCTCCTCTAAATAGAGGGCTAACGCTAATTTGGGTACCTTAGAACCCGACCCTACTATTAATACTATCGAAATAGTAGGCACTAATGTTTAACTTTATATATACCGGTATTCGCTCGAAGGATTTAATACTAATCTTTTACGCGTTAAATCGAGAGTACGCGAATAAACCGACTTTAGAAATTAAAATTGAAGATTAAACTAACTCTAGCATCTTAAATAAAGCGAAGGAAATCCTTATAATGCTCGCGTAAGAGTATAACCCTAACAACCTACTAACGGATATACCTAACGACCTAAATAAGAGACGAGATAAAGCGATCTTAACATATATACAACTATCGGAAGATAATCCTATTATACTAAAGACTTAGGATTAAGCTCTATCGTCTCCTTACCGCGAAGAATAGGATAAAGCGATTAAGGAGGAGTATAAGTTACTAATCGACAACGATACCTAGGAAATTTCAGATATTAGAACTATTAAATCGCGCGCGCTATCTAGAAAATAGGTCTTTACGTTAAAACGAGGTATTAATAGAAAGATTAAGCGCTATAAGGCGCGTTGGGTCGTACGTAGTTTCGAATAGTAAGAGGGAATTAACTTCTCCGAAACGTTCGCTACGGTAGTAAAACCGATAAGTTATCGTATTATGTTTGCTCTAGCCGTAAAGAACAACTGGCATATACATCAAATGGACGTTAAAATAGCGTTCCTCTATAGAGACATCGATGCCGTCATCTACGTTAAACTTCTACCTAGATATAAATAACATAGGAAAGTTTATAAGCTAAAGAAGACTCTTTACGGACTAAAACAAGTACCGAAGTTCTAGTATTAGACATTAACGAAGTTACTACGCGCTCTAGGATACGAATCTTGCCCTTACGACTACGCCGTATTCAAAAAGGGCGAGATACTAATCCTAGTATATGTCGATAACCTACTAATCGTAGGACCGAACCTTAAGGAGATTAATTAATTAAAGGCTAACCTTTAGCGACAATTTTAGATAAAGGACATAGGGGAATGTAACTTTTTCCTCGGCATTAGTATAAAACGATGCGATGGTAAGATTAAACTAATATAGATAGTCTACCTACGTATAATAATAGAGAAGTTTGGACTAGCCGACGTAAACCCGACTTCTATACCCTATATTACTAGAACCCGTTAGGAGCCTACGCCTAAAGGACACGTCGTAATAGACGTAGAGCGCTTAAAATACTAGTTAATAGTCGGCTCCTTAATATATACGATACTAGGAACCCGACTAGACCTAGCCTCTAGTGTCTCTATAGCTAGTCGATACTACTCCAATCTAATAAAGTAGTATATAGAGTAGGTTAAAAGAATCCTCAAATACTTCCTCGGAATACTAGACTACGGGCTCGAATATAGAGGGACTAACAATAAGGTACTTAGATTTAGTAACGCTAAATTCGCTGGACAACGACATAATAGTAAGTTAATTAGAGGCTATGTCTTTACTATTAGCGGTACTACCGTTAGTTAGAGATGTAAGAAGCAGACTATAGTTGCACTATTAACCGTAGAGGTAGAATACACTACCCTCTACTACGCGGTCCGAGAGGCTACCTAGCTTCGTTAAATGCTCGGCTACCTTAGATACCCTTAAGAATATATTCGAATTAATGTCGACAATTAAAGTACTATTAGGATCGCTAACAACCCGGAGATATATAAAAGGACCAAGCACTTTCGAGTCTAATATTACTACACTCGATAATAGGTTAATAAAGGACTTATTAAACTAGACTATATTGCCGGACTAAAGAACACGGTAGATATCTTTACTAAGGCGCTAGATAAGAGGACGTTTGTTTACTATACCGAAGGACTAGGAGTTTACGGCTTGAACGTGGATAGATTAACTAAGGGAGCGAAGAAGGAAGTAAGGGCGATGTTCTAGAGAAGGAGGCTTAAGGGATAAATAAGCGTTTCAGGCTCGGCGGGCTACTACTCTTTTCCCTTAACTTACTAAGCCTTAAGAAGGGTTTTTAACGAGAGTACTAGGATTATATAATTTAGTGGGAGTTCTTCTTTATAGGCGTTAGAGTTATCGGTAACCGATTATTAGTTAAGTAGGAGTGTTAAAAGGTGGATTAGCTAATCCTTAGTAACCGATATCGGTACCTATATATATGTTATATAAGAGGTAGATAGACTCTTTCCTAAATCTAATAGCTTATAATCTTTAACAAGCCTCCGCGACACTATCGCTATTAACAACCTAAAGTAGCTATAGACGTTAGTAGGCCGCTATTCCGCTCTAAGTCCAACTACCTATCGGGACTATCCACCTATTAGCATTAACGATACGGAGATATCGGACCCGTAGGCTAAGATAAATAAAGTAGTCGGCAAGAAAGCTTAGGTAGGTCACGTTACGCTCTACCTCCTACGCTAATTATTAGTATATGTATAGCTACCCGGCTACCTATATACTAACTAGGGTAGCTCCTTAACGGTAACGATAGCGTTAACGGCGTTAACGCTATCGCTAATGCTATTAAAGCTAACCTATTTGGACCCTAATACCGTTAACGGTATACGCTAGTAAGGGGGGCATAACGTATTTATAATATAGCTTAGGGTTAGGGTTTAGGTAGAAATAAAGCAGTAGGACAAGGCGATAGTAAGGTTACTACGTAGTATCTACTATATATATATATAAAATTTATATAGTAGATAGCCCTATATCTAAGGACAATTTATAGCCTACTTTTATCGTAATCCGATAGATATTACGCGCGTAGTAGATATATATGTTCTAGTATATTACTTTCTTTATATCGAGACTATTTTACCTTCCATATAAACGGAGGTCGACACTCGAGCTTTAATCTATTAGCCTAGAGACTCGGTCCGTCCTTAGTTCGAGCTATATAACGACGGCGTTAATAGCGTTAATAGCTTTTAACGCTATTACTAGGGATTGACTTTATACTATTCGTACGTTCGTACGTTATTAACGATTTAGTAAGTTTGGTTGTAATTAAAGATCCGGTACGCTAAGAGTAGCTTAGTTAGTTACCGAATCTAGACGGAAGATCCGGATTAGGAAGGAGCTTATTATAGGACGCCGGGCTTAGTGCCCCCGGGTAGTATATACCTTTAGTAATAGTAGATAGAGAGAGAACTAGCTTTCCTATATACTTAATTCCGGTTTATACGTTCCCTTATTAATTAGTAGCTAAGAAAGCATAATCTAACTTATAGTCGAAAGATCTAACTAAAAATATACGATCCTATAATAGTAATACGCCCTCGGTACCCTAGTTATAAGCTACGCTTACGCTTACGCCGAGTCTACTTACCCTACGACGATAGTAACCTTCTATATAGTCTATAGTACGGAAAGAGAAGGAGGACGAGAACTACCCTCCCCTAATTATTAGCGCTTCCGTACCGTAAATACCCTCTCTAAGCGTCTAT
Organism: Zymoseptoria crescenta; assembly: GCA_026122155.1. Lineage (NCBI taxonomy): Eukaryota > Fungi > Ascomycota > Dothideomycetes > Mycosphaerellales > Mycosphaerellaceae > Zymoseptoria > Zymoseptoria crescenta. The sequence goes on from JALRMM010000388.1 coordinate 26,301, forward strand.
CGCTATAAGTTTAGCTAGCCTAAGACCCTCGGTAGAGCCTCCTTCCTTCCCTTTATAGTTACTAGCTAGGAGAACGCCTACTAGCTCGTTCGATATAGCTACCCTAGATTAGTAACTACTATAGGAAACTATATATCTAGGATATAGCTTCCGTTACTTCGTTAGAGAACCTAACTACTTAAAGGTAGTCGTAAAAAAGTTCCTATAACTTCTAGCCCTCGTATAGGAAGTTATATAGAGGACGCTAGTACCGAGGACGTACTACCTAGAAGATACCTTATAGCCTAATAATACTATATCCCTCGGCTTCCCGAACGACTAGATTATTAATAAGAGTCTCGTTACCTAGGAAGCGAAAGCCTTCCTAGCCGCCCTTAGATAGGCTAACGTTATAGTATAGCTAGGCTCCTAGAGTTCGTCGAGTAATACTATAGCCGAAGCGACGCTTTACTAGCCTCTATAGACTACCCTTACTAGTATCCTAGGAGCCGACTTCGGTCTATACCTATAAGCGAGACTAACGACGATCGTAGAACGTAGAGCCTAAGTAGGTCCGTCGAGATAGCTACGCCCTACGATTAGAGTAGTTACTCTACCCTAACCGCTATATAAGCCGACGCTACTCCGCGTACCGTCTATATATTACTAAACGTAGAGTAAACCGTTCTAGTAGCTACCTACCCTAGAGTAGCCGTCTTACTCTTCCGAGGCGTCTACTACCTACGAGTCCCTACTAAGTTCGCTACGACTATAATACTCTAAACCGGAAGATCTCGTTCCTAATCTCCCTTCCCCCCGTCGACCGAGCCTAGAACCGCTCTTACTAAGAAGTAAGTAGCTAAGGATAGCTAACCCTCCGAGAGAGGTAGAAGAGGTATAGAGACCGGATAACCTATAGTAGGGCCCTTAGCGTTAATAGCCGCCACCGGTAGTATATACTCCCCGGGAGTAACTAGCCGCCCCTATTATAGTAGACTAGTAGCGCTACTAGGACTAGTAGCGCTACTAGGACTAGTAGCGTTAAGGACTAGTAGTAGCGTCGTTAGCGCTATATACGTAGTAAAGAACTACCCTAGTAGTAAGCTCCACTAGTTATTATAGGCAACGGCGTCCTAGGAGCTAAGGAGCTAGTAAACCTAGATATAGCTTAATTAAGAGAGCTAATTACCCGGCTCTACGACAAATAGTACCGTTAGCTATTACCGTAAGTCTAGCGCTAACCCTAGCCCGCCGATAAAGATTAGTATATCGATCGTCGTATTACCGAAGAACGCTTATAGGAGGGAAGAGTACGCTAACTAGCTACTACTAGGTTGGGCCCCCGCCCCCTAGCGATATCGGGAGGCCTTACCGACGAACTACGCTAGTCTAGGTATACCCGTCCGATTAATAGCTACTACCCCTCCTCGTATCGCGATTCCTTAAGTAGTAACTCGTCCCCTATACCCTCTAATCGAGGACATAAGTACTAGAAGGCTTATAAGAAGAAGGATAAGCGTCGCCGCTCCCTAAGCTATAACTCGTCTAGCTCGGAGTCGGACTCCTTAGCATTAGAAGACCGCTTCGTCCGTAATAGCTATTCTAGGCGTAGCCGTTCCTACTACTATAAGGGCTATCGCTATCGGGAGCGTTCGCCTTTATATAATATTAAGTAGAAAATTAGGAACTTCGATCCTAAGGACATTAGATTCTTCGACCCCTACCTTAAGGCCGAGGAAGGAGAGATCGATAATATAATCGAATAGAATAGGAGATACTACTTCCGCTCTATATAGCTATTCTTAGACTCGGCTCGCGACTACGTAGAGACTAGTTCGGCTACCCTAGCCCGACGCTACCTTAGCTACTACCTAAAGGGAGAAGCAATAGTTTAGTTTATATATTACTTAGATAACGATACTCGAGCGTAGGTATACTATAGTAAGCGTATCGACCGATAGGCTAAACTACTCTCTAAGAAGTACCGTATGTCGGTTACGGAAGCCTAGGAACGCCTAAATAAGGAGAAATACGATAAGGACAATGTCCGCGAGGGTAGACTAGTTTAGTCGTTCGTAATAAACGTAGTACGCTAGAGTAGAGAGGCCGCGGTGCCGGATCTCTAAGCCTAACTAACCTAGGTATAGCTTCGCCTAGACCTAGTATTCTAGAACGTAATTAAGAAGCCTAAACGTAAGACGATAATCGATAAGTTTTTTTACGACCTAGATAGTTACTAAGACGTATAGCGTCGATTATATCCACCCTAAGATAAGGGTAAGTACGCCTAGAAGGACGACTCTAGTCGAGGATAGCGAAGTAGCTACCGCGATTAAGATAGCAACCGCCGTTTAGATTACGGAAACCGTAACGTTAACTCGTCTAGGCGATCGTACCGCGATAATAACGTCCGAGCCGACCCCTCTAATATATAGTAGTACGAAAACGACGGCTAGAAGAAGACTAACTAGGAGAAGGTAACTAAGCTAAAAGAGTTAGATTTAGCGGACCGCTATAAAGATCGCCGCTATAATAATCGCTATAACGAAATCGATAGAGACGAGTATAGAAATTGCCGTAAGATAGGACACTATACCCGTAAGTATCTAGAGCACGATCGTACGCCTAGAAACTACTATATAGCGGACTCCCGCTCCTTATTAGAGGAGTTCTCTAGCGATAGCCCGCGTTACTACTAGCGTACTACCTAGTCGGAGGATAGTAACTCTAAGATAGCCGAAAACCTCTTTAACGATATTATATACTACGACTTAGGGGAGGACGCGCCGGCGAATAACTACTAGGATATTACTAACTACTTCGTCGACGTATCGCTACCGACCCCCTTCGTATTTATAAATTACGTAGTATAGACTACTAGACTAGTGCCCTCTACGTCGCTCTTACCTATTACGTATTCGGGTAGAAGTATACGCTATTAATGCTATACTTATTATTAAGAGTTCCCTTCTAAGAATAAGCTATACGAGTATCGCCGTAAATACTATCTACGATCTATAGAACCGGAGGGCGAGGCTAGGGCTACTAAGTCCCTCCGTATAGTTTTATCTACTACTAACGGTATAGGGAAGGTAGGATTCGCCTTCCGGAGCTACTATTACCTTAGAGTGCTAGTAAGGCTAGGCCTCGACTAGTAGGACTACCTAGTTTACTTAGATACCGGAGCGATAGTCTCCCTAATTAACGCTAAGTAGCTCCACTTATACTTACCGAGTATTAAGGTCTATAAGCTCGCTACCCCCTTCTAAGTTCGTAGAATCGGTAAATCGCTCTATATAGAGTACGTCGACCTTAAGTTTTAGATACTAGTAGCGATTCGAGGCGAGCGTATCCTTACCTATATAAAGTACGAGATATACCTTACTACTAGGCTACGCGCTAAGATACTTATTACTATAGAGATTATTAGCCCCGAAGAGATAAGAATCGATATCCCTCGAAAATTAGTTACGATCGGGGCTTACTAGGGTACGATAGCCCTAGTTCTAGTTAAACGCCGTAACGATATAAAGTACCGTTCGGCCGTAGCCTCTAAGGATAACCTTATAGTACCGGCTTATATAGTAGCGTACGTCCCAATTACTATCGTAAACGCTCGTCCTAAGGATAGAGACTTTAAGTTTATCCCAGACTCCTAAATTCCTACTATACTCTCCGTATATATATACGTCGTAGATACCGATACCGACTTCGTCCTAGTAAGGAACGATACCGCCGAGGTAGTCTCCCTCCTAGGTAGTACGCGCCTTAGGTAACTCTACGAATATAAGATCGAAGGTTACTACTAACTCGATCCTAGGGAGTACGGTTTAGCGACGCTACCTACTAGGCTATTTAAGACGGACCTAGCCTTAGAAAAGAAGCTACCTAACGGAGTTACGGTCTACGGATACGCGGAGTTTTAGACTAAAGTCGAGTAGCTCGTATATCGGTACTAGGAAGTATAGATCGATAGAGGCGGTACGATTAACGTCCCCGAGGAGGAGTAGATAAGGATCCCCTTCCGGGCCGACGTAGAGAATATTAGACTATCTATAAAGCTATACCCGGCGAGCGTACGTAATAAACCTATTATTAATAAGGTACTTAACAAGCTAACGGGATATACTAAACTCTAACGTATAACGTAGCTAACGAGGTAGGCCTCCTCGATCTTCGTTACCTAGAAGGACGTCGTAGTAGAGAGTAAGGTAGTATAGGTAGGACGTCCTATAGTAGATATCCGGGGTATTAATACCCTCGTAATTAAGGATAGCTACCCCTTACCGCTCTAGTCCGACCTAATCGCCTAGCTCTAAGGATATACGTATATTACGGTTATCGACACCGTATCCTTCTTCTATTAATAGTTAGTCTATAAGGACGACCGCGAGAAGTTTACGATTAATAGCTTCCGTAGATAGGAGTAGCTAAACGTAGCGATAATAGGCTACGCCGGCTCGGTTTAGTACGTTTAGCGCTAGTTAGACCGTATCCTCTTAGTAGACTTTAAGGACTTCTATCGGGCCTATATAGACGACATCGTTATCTTCTCCCGTTTAGAGAAGGATTACCTAGAGTACCTTAACTAGGTCTTTACTAAGCTTAACTCGGTAAACATTACCCTAAACCCGTATAAGACCTTTATAGGCTACCCGATAGCTATACTCTTAGGCTAGCGTATTAGCGGGCTCGGGTATACTATCTAAGAGGAGAAGGTCGCTACAATTGTTAACCTAAAGTTTCCTATAACCTTAAAGGAACTCGAGTTCTATATCGGCCTTACCGGGTAGTAGAGGGCCTAGATCCCGTACTATACGTACGTCGTAGCGCCCTTCGAGGTACGTAAGACCTAGCTCCTTAAGGAGTCGCCGTTAAACAAGGGCTAGGCGCGTAAAAACTTCTCCGCGAGGACCTAGGTATAGTAGTTAGACGAGGATCTAACTACCTAGCGTAAGGCGTACGAGATAATAAAGTCCCTATATCGTAACGTAACGTTTCTATACTACTACGACCCCGATAGGCGCCTCTACCTCGACCTAGATTTATTATACCTCGGAGCCGCCTACGTAATCTATATAGTAAAGGGAGATCCTAACCCTATCTTAGTCGTAGGGAAGGTAGTTCGCTTCCCGTATACTAACGTTTAGGTAATTATATACCTTAGTAAGGCGCTCTCCGATACGGAGAAGCGTTACCTAGCTACTGAGCTTAAAGTTACTAGACTCGTATAGGTCCTCCGTAAGACGAGGTACGTTATATTAGCTAGCCGTAAGGAGGTCTACGTTTTTACCGACTATACTACTACGCTAGGTCTTACGAACTAGTACTTACTCGTAACGACGTCTTCCGCGGATCGCTTAAACCTCTACTTAGTAAGGGTAGCGTAATATATCTCCTAGTACTAGCTTAAGATTCTATACTATCTAGGGAAGCTCTACGCGATTCCGGACACCCTTAGTAGGCTAGTAGACGACCTTAACCCGCCGGCGGAGCCTACTTAAGATAAAGTCGACGTCTATATATACGAGGATAAGAACGAGCTACTCGTTTTTTATATAATCTTAGTAGAGCTCTCTAAGGACTTTAAGAGCCGCCTTAAGGAAGGCTACTAAGATAACGCCGGCTAGAAGAGGCGCTTCTAATAGCTAGAGCGGGCTATCGAGGTAGCCCGTACCTAGGGAGATTAAGACGAGGACGTAGCTAGCGATATAGGCGAACTAGAGTCTAGCCTACTCTAGGACACATCCTTCGGTTTGGGTTAGGGTCAAAAGTACTTTTTTTTTTCTAAAACATTTTTTTTCCGCTACTTAAGGACATGCTCTATCGAACGTACTATTACGATTCTTTCTTAGACGTTGGGAATATATTTAAATGTATTATTGAAGTCTCAGAAATCGAGGTGTTTTGCCAAGATATAGCAAATTCGTAGAAAGCTTAGCTTTTTATAACGCTAATAAAGTATTTCATAACGCTGACAAAGCATTTCATAACGCTGACTAAGCTTTTCATAACGCTAACAAAGCTTTTCATAACGCGGCTTTCGTAAGCTAGTCGCTCGTTAAATAAGCCTATCCTATTAAGACTAGGGCTTTCGCGGGCTACTAGCCTAGTAAAGCGGATTAACATACCCGAAGCCGGGTTTTCGTAAGCTAGTAGCTCGTTAAACAAGCCTATACTATCGAGACTTGGGCTTTCGCGGGCTACTAGCCTAGTAAAGCGGATTAATATACCCGAAGCCGGGCTTTCGTAAGCTAGTAGCTCGTTAAACAAGCCTATCCTATCGAGACTAGGGCTTTCGCGGGCTACTAGCCTAGTAAAGCGGATTAATATACCCGAAGCCGGGCTTTCGTAAGCTAGTAGCTCGTTAAACAAGCCTATCCTATCAAGACTAGGGCTTTCGCGGGCTACTAGCCCGGTAAAGCGGATTAACATACCCGAAGCCGGGCTTTCGTAAGCTAGTAGCTCGTTAAACAAGCCTATCCTATCGAGACTAGGGCTTTCGCGGGCCACTGGCCTAGTAAAGCGGATTAATATACCCGAAGCCGGGCTTTTATAAGCTAGTAGCTCGTTAAACAAGCCTATCCTATCGAGACTAGGGCTTTCGTAGGCTA